>JAODTR010025669.1:0-23163 GCA_025399935.1 Amblyopsis rosae
AATATTATTTATTTTAAAGCTACCCGGTTCTTGACATTTTGTTTTCAGTTCCAACTTGGAACCGAGTTTCGGTACCCAACCCTAGTCAAAGCCTAATAAAGACCCATCATGGAATCAGGTGTGTTGGGGCAGGAAGACATCTAAAACCTGCAGGGCTGTGAGTCCCCAGTATGAGGGCTGGGAGACACAGTTATCCCACATGCACGACACACTAGCTAGGTTTGTGCGCTCCATGATGCACCGTTTGTATTTATTGTAATCTGAGGACCTGAAAAAAGCCTGTACTCACAGCGTTTGTTCTGATTGGTGGTTGTTAGGATTGAACCTATAGGAAGGCAGCTGTTCAATGTCGCCCTTGGTTAGTCCTCTGAGCTTGGCCTCTCCTAGTCGCTCAGCCAGGTTCAGGAGGGCCTGGAGCACATGGGCAACATGGCACAAAACTCACATACAGCGACTACAAGAGGCTGCAGCCAGTCACATACAGAGACCACAAGAGGCTGCAGCCAGTCACATACAGAGACCACAAGAGGCTGCAGACAGTCACATACAGAGATACAGGAACATCTGTCTGCAGACAGTCACATACAGCGACCACAAGAGGCTGCAGACAGTCACATACAGAGACCACAAGAGACTGCAGACAGTCACATACAGAGATACAGAAACATCTGTCTGCTACAGGAGTCTGAAGCCAAGTACTTAACAAAAGAGAAACAACTGTTTGGCAGTAAAACATTTAAGCAAACCTCATAATTTTCCACCTCTCCGTCATCCACGTCAAGCTCTAAACTAATTGCTGGACCTGTGGGCTGGACTGGCAGCATTGAGCTGAAGAAGGAAAGATTAGAAGACAGACATAATTATACAAGATGATGTCACTTAACTTGTACAGCATGAAAGTGCAGATGCGTAACTAAAGCACTGTAATGTGACAGATGCTCAGAGACAGTCATTACAAGAACAACAGAAATGTGGCCACATGGGTACATTTCTTAGACTTTAAACCCTTGGTGTGTTTCATGGTGAACTGCCATACGTTGTTTGACATTAGCAGGCAATAGCACCTTGTGCTTACCCTGCACTCACACCGCCATATACAGCTACAAAGCGACAGACCTTTATTCATTTCAATGAGCGCTGGGCGACTATGGGCGACAGTAAGCGACAAAGCCGGCAGCGACTTTGCGACTGGGAAAGCTTACGTTATACTTGCACGGTGTAGCTACTAACAATCAGAGAGTAGGTGTGTGTCGGCGACACCCCCCCTCTTGCCGATGAATAATGGAGCTAAAACTGTGTGCTTGTTCGTTTACCGGGACATATGTTTGTACGTGTATCTACAGTTTATTCCTCTAACACATGTAGCACGGCAGACCCATTAGTGTACCTCTTTGAGTGACAGGGCAGACACGCCCACCAGTGATGGCTACAACCAGCTACAAATATCGCTGGCGGGGGAATAAAAACTATTATGAAAAAAAATAAATTATACTGCATAGCGTTGCGATATTTCTCATGGCGATACTATATCGATACACAGACGCATTTTCATTATAAAAATTGCACGAGAATTTATCTTGGTGTATACAATATTTATGCTTTATGTCAGTTAGTCAGCTTGACAGTAACAGCAATACAATTTATGTGAGATGAACAAACCGATTTTGACCAAGATATCCTTTTGGGGACATCATTTGAAGTTGGAAAAAATCAATAAATTGAAAAATATCGCAGAATATCACAATATCACTGTATAGTGGCATAAGAATCGGGATAATATCGTATTGTGGGGCCTCTGGTGACTCCCACCCCTGGTGAGTGCAGGGTTAAGGTGATGTAATGCCAGTCAGATCAAACCATTTAAAAGAAGAGAAAAGGTGCTTACAGGAAGTAAGGCAGGAAGCTGGGATGGTAGGGCGAGGGCGGCAGTGGCTGCTGTGTGCGGTAACGTCGCCCCTGGATACGCCGAGGCATAAAGTTGGGGTAGGACTGGAGAGGAAAGGCACGGTGGATCAGACAGGAGTGTGGTTTATTCAAATAGCATCAACATTCAATACGATTAGACCCAGACTGAAGGGCTACATATTAATGGGAGATATTACGAGCGCGCACACACACGCACACACAGCTTGGTGTTCCAAACGCATTCAGCCGTCTAGCGACTTTTAAACGAGGCTCCAACGAGAACCAATGAAGCTACAGTTAATGTGATAGTATAACTGCTGACAGAAAAGGCTTGGCAACATTTTGAGCTTTGATTGACATGCTGTTGGACTAATAGTATTCATGATTTTATAAAAAATAGACCACTTCCACCACTTAACATCATGACCAGCTCCCGGTGTTATCTGTTTATGTACCCCAACGCTGTAACGTTTTTTTTTCTCTCCACCAGGGACCGCTCTTTCCAACATATTTAAAGATGTTTTACTGACAACCGTAAATATAACACTTGCAAGAGACTAGTTGTCTAATTACACAATAAAAACAATATTCTGCACTCCATTCAAAGTGTCTCACGATTCCCAAAGTCTGCTGGGTGGAGCTTCAGTACTAACCGATTCCTGTCTAAACAAATCATCTGATGGTGGTCAAAGATCTGAAGCAGGAGAAAACACACAAACAGTATTCAAAGAAATATTGTTGAGTTTTAGGTCAAGTGTATGGAACACTGAGTACCATTTGAAAACAGAACCGTGAGTTCACAGTACCTGACTTATGTATATTTTGAATGATATACTACGGATATAAGGAATAGTTTTAAAAACTATTATTAACTAGCTTGGTTGAGGAAGGACAACATGTGTGCAATGCCAGTATCAAAATATCGTTGCCACAACTTCTCCTTGAAAAATATTTGAGCTTCACCTAATAATTCCTGTTTGGCTGAAAGAAAAAGAAGAACTATAAACCATTAGTCTCACTAGTAAATGCTCCCTCTGAAACAACACAACACAGAGAGACGTGGCCTCACCACTCCAAAGAACTCCTGTGGCAAAGGATCATGGGAGAGAAAGTGGAGCTGGGCAGAGTGAGGCGTGAGGACGGGGTGGGCGGCAGGGGAATAGTGGAGCCCCGCCCCCAGAGACAGATGCTCTCCGAGCAGCTCCACGTCATTCTCGATCCTTTGTAACGGCTGTGGAGGAGGGCGGGAACATTAGGATGGAGAAGAACGCATGATTAAAGTCCTTACAGGCAAGTCTTGCCACTCGGCAGCCATCTTTCAAACTCCCCAGGCAGTTATTTAGGAAGACTAGTCAAATGAATGGGGAGAAAGCCATAACTCCACTTTCAATTGTCACCAGGGCATAAAAACTGCATGTATACAATCACCAGTAAAATTTGATCCCCATGCTTACACACTTTATGACTTTGCCCACAAAACAACACAGATTAAACACAAAATTGGTTAGATAGGTTAATGCTTTATAGTTACAAACTTTCAAATTTGCCATTTCTAAATTCTCCCATTCAATCAGGCTTCTGAAGACATTGATAACAACCCATTCATTTGAATCAGGTGTTGGAGCAGGAAGACATCTACAACATGCAGAACAGTGGGTGCTCCTGGACCAGGGGTGCGTTCAGAATTGGCGAACATAGGGAACACATGCAAACCTATTTAAACAGTTTTACGTTTGCATTCTGTTCGCCACGAACATTTGCGAACAAAAGCAAGTGGTTTGAGGAGGTAGTTCTCGGCGAACACACGTTGAAGCTGGACAAAGGACGACAGTTTAAATCTAATAGCTTTATGTTTACACAAATCGTTCAAAATGCAAGTTCAAAGCAAACCTGTTCATCACGAACGTTCGCCACTGTTAGCCAATTCTGAACGCACCTGGGGATTAAGAAAGGCTGCTCTAAACAAGCGTTTCCCAACCCTGGCCCTGCTGCAACACACCTGATTCAAACGAATGGGTCGTTAATCAGGCCTGATAACGGAGGGTTGAGAACCGCTGCGCTAAACCGATCTGCTCCCTCTGACGGGGCAAAGGAATCTCTCCCTCTCTCTCGACGGGGCCTTACTCACCGATCGAGCCTGCTGCGTGGAGTAGGGTCCGAACTGCCCTGGCTGGGGAAGGTGGTGGCCGGGGTGGTGGGAGAGGTGGGGCGCGGGGTGGTGGGAGAGGTGGGGCGGGGGCAGCAGGAAGGCGGGGTCACTGGACAGCAGGGAGGGGAAGGGGTAGGGCATGGGAAGGTGCTGCACAGAGCAGGTCTGCAGGACCTGGAGGTGTAGAAGGCCACGTTTGTGTCAGACACACAGATATAGTCAAGTGCTTTTATTGTCACATACACATACATGCAGAGAAATTCATCCTTTGCATTTAACCCGTTCCTCAAAGGAGCAGTGGCCAGCCGTTGCGCAGCGCCCGGGGACTAACTCCTGATTTAAACCAGAGTCACTGGTGACATGGCACTGACTGGAGAGTGAACCTGACATGTTTTTTCATAGTATCGATTTCATTTTTTTTACTACATTTATTTGACAAATGAGTGGATGAGAAATATTGAAACAAGACGATTCCAGGGTGATTTCCAGAACATAAAAATCGCAATATTTATAAAAATGGGAATTGTGCTAATATTAACACCAGCACTTATGTGCAGCCTTATTTTTTTACAGCTCAAAACTAAATTTAGGGTGCAGTTAAAGACTACAACCCGACTATGGATAAGCGGATGAGGATGGATCGATGGATTAAGAGTAACATGTCTCACACACACAACTTACAGGCGGGGGCACACTGCAGACAGGGTAGTGCTGTCCACTGAAGACCACCGAGCACGCTGGGATTTGCTGCGGGGTGGACCGAGGAGGAAGACCAGGTGGTGCCCCCGGTGGAGACATGGAGTATGACACTGGGGCTGAACCCTAAATGCAAATAGCGCAAGATAAATGGTTTTCATTGTTGGCACACTGCCTGCTAGCATACTAACCTTCTAGCATATTAGCCTGAGCATGCTAGTCTAACCACATGTTAGCTTGCTAGTCTAATCACCTGTTGTCCTACTAGCATACTAGCCTGCTAGCATACAAACCTGCTAGCCTATTAGCCTACTAACCTGTTAGTCTAATCACCTGTCATCCTGATAGTCTAATCATCTGTTGTCCTGCTAGCATACTAGCCTGCTAGCATACCAACATGCTAGCCTATTAGCCTACGAGCCTGCTAGTCTAATCATCTGTTGTCCTGCTAGCATAGTAGCATACTAGCATACCAACCTGCTCGTGGAGGTCCAGCATCATGCTGCTCTGCTGTTGGGCTGAGTGGTGCAGCAGCCGTGGCGACAGGTTGGAAGACTGGTGGAGGGGCCGGGGGGAGAGGTTGGGCGGGTGGTAGGCCGGCCGTTCCTCCGGGCCGGGCCCGCGGAGGGGAGGGGGCGGCTGGCTGTAGGGGGCGTAGCTCGGCGGGGGGGCCAGGTGGCGGTAGTTCTCGTCCTGGTGGCCGGGGGAGAGGCCGTGGTGAGAGTGCAGGTGGTGAGGGTGGTGGTGGTGAGGGTGGTGGTGATTGTGGTGGGGGGGGTGGTGGTGGTTGCTGCTGTTGTAGTGGTGATGGTGGCCGTTCATGTTGTTATTGCTGCTGCTGCTGTTGGTGTTGTGCGGGTGGTGGTGCCTGGCGAGGCGATCCCTGCGCCCACGCTGGCGTCTGATTGGAGGGCTGCGGTGACACAGAGGGGCGGCGCTTTATTCACCATGAATACAGCTACAACACAGAACAGTGAGACAGGAATCCAACAAACTCTTGGCTACTGCAAAATCATCCACCTTAAGACGCCTACTCGTGATAAGCGGAAAAATAGATATGCGCTGGCTGAGCTGTTGTTCTCCTATGGGGAGAGTGGTGACACCTTTGGCGTCGTGCATATCTTGAAATTGCCACCTTGCGCTGTGCTCAATGTTCAACTAATTTCAACTCAACAACAGTGAGAGAAGAGCTGTAGCCTATGTGACTGACTGACCATACTCTGCCTCTGTAATCCTCAATTTTTTCCCAGTTTGAGGGGTTAGTTTACCCTCCGATTAGGTTAATACTCTCATATTGTTAGTCAGATGTTGAAATGGAGACGACGTGTGGCCTATACTACGAATAGAGTTCAACCTACTAAGATTTAACTCAGGGTTAACAGGGAAACTCGTGGTTGACAAACTGCCTGCCGTAATTGGTGTTAAATGGTACTACGACTACTGTACCTTACAATTCTCTATTAAAATATGATCTTACAAACGACCCGATTCTTAATTATCACGGGCTGGACAATGAATGCAAATAAACGTACGTATAAAACTAAATGGTGTGCAGTGCCCATCCTAGAACTGATAAATGTTTTATCAGGCACCGCATTGAGTGGTGGGACGAACTTCCAGCAACAGTCAGGACTGCTGAAACATTACCCATCTTCCGCAAGAGGCTCAAGACACACCTCTTCACGATCCACCTTGACTAACAACCTCTCCGCCTAGCACTCAATGCCAACTCTATTTCTGTCTCTTTATTCACTTTAAAAATAAATAAAAACTCTTATGTACTTAACACTTTAGTACTATGCACTTTTATTTTTCGGCCACTAGGAACTTTGTTGGATGATTTAATTATATATTCACGTGGTTGTAGACATGAGGCATAATGCTGTATATATTCTAATAAAATATTGGTTGCTTACAATTGCTGGTGTTTGACCTGTTTAATGACAAATGTACCACATGCAAGTCGCTTTGGATAAAAGCGTCTGCCAAATGCCGTAAATGTAAAAATATATTCAATGTTTAGCATTGCTAGCTAGCGGGAGTCTGATTTTCAAACTTTGGTAGTGTATCGTCCTCGTTGCCTAGAAACATGCACTCTGTGCTGCACGGCTCGCGGTGAGCGAAGCGTAAATCACTTATCACGTGAAGGCAGCTTTAGCTGGGTATAAAACAGACAAATCTAACAGAATAACCACTCTATAATCATTGCAATACGTGTATAAAGACAACTTTCCTAATTTGATTAGGCAATGTAGTCCTTTTCATATTTAACCAGGTGCAGGTCCTTGATTCCACATGTATGGGAAACATGAAAAGTGTTTGCATGCGGGCTAATATCGCTTCATCAAGCTACAACTGCAGCACCTGCAGCCTTTTGTGACTTAGGTAAATCCCCACGTCTCTGATACAAAGAGACACTGCCGTGTTAACCCAATGTCAGATTACACTTTGCACACAAAACACACACACACACACACACACACAGGCAAATACAACACTACCTGCGACGGTTGCGAACAGGTGTGTGGCATCTCTCCGGCATGTAGTGAGGATGCGGTCGGCGATTCGGGGGAAGCTCCCACGGACGAATGGGAGAGGAGGGGGTGGAGGGAGGGGCGGAGCTTAGATCCAACATGGACTGCTGAGACAGACGCTGCCTTTTGGGGCTCGGGCTGTCCTCCATCTGCTAGAGCAAAATGCGGGGCAGACATGAGGGACCAAAAAGGGGAGGGGGACAACAACCGACGTAGGCGATTGAGGAATAAAAAGGGGACATAGTGAGGGGAGCAGGAAGTGAAGGAGCAGGAAGTGAGGGAAGCAGGGAGGAGAAACAACTCGATCGGTATCTCAACATTAACCCCCATGACAACTGCCCATGACCTTTCATTTCTATAGAAAATGTAATAAAAAAAAAACGAATTATAATAATAATAATAATAATAATATAAAAAAAAAGGAATGACACTTGTACTCACCTTGTCCCGATCGTCGCTGCACACATTCTCCGGGTGGAAGTGCAGTGTTCCCCCTGAGGTAAACACAATATTACGTTAGGCCTGGGGGAAAACAACATCACGAGACACATTGCCGTACGCCTGCCAACAGAAATAAACCACCTACAACATGGACACACACACGCACACAGCTGTTGATCTTGATTTTCCATTGCGTCATTAAATCAGATGCCCTCTTAGACCGTGTCCGAGTGTTAATGGCAACAAAAACGCAAAGTGCGTTTGAACCCATGTTGCCGAGCAGACCGCCACGTTAATTACGGCTGGCTCCGGAGTGGCAGTGCCCCATCCCCAGACTTCACAGGCCTTTTTAGAATTGCCTTCTTCAGATGGGCAGAAGAGAGGAAGTCATAGATGCAAGAGACGTCACACGCCAGACTACAATCTTCGCCAGGCTCTTGCGGGCAAAAAAAAAAAAAAAAAAAAAGAGAAAATCAATCCCTTGGATCTCGCATGAGTCGCACGCTCAGTTTGGTTATGCAAACGCACGTGCTCTGACTCACATGCACAGACACACTTTACTTCTTATTAAAACAGTCAACACTTGGAGGCCTGCGGTAGAATAAGCAGTCTAACCTGGGTATTTGAAGTCAGTGCAGGAACTGTGTTAAACTCAAAGCTTCCCATCATATATGCTAGTGCAGTGAATCACAGAGATTAAGTCCTACACCTCCACCTCCCCTATATCGTGAAAACCAGAGATACTTTAAACATCTTGCATATGGTAAACATGCTTACTAATTAATCTATTCATCCCTGCTCAGATGTGATAGATCTGAGAGTGTCGTCCCCCCCCATATCTTAAATCTTTGAGTCGACACTTTAGGAACCGTGTGAAGTCGGCACAAAGGCTCCCTGCAATTGGCGGTGGAGAACACATGGATGTGGTGGGGCTAGCTGTCTGGAGCGCAGGCTGGGGAGGATGAAGCAGATACTAGCCTGGAACTGATCTGATCTGATCTAGCCTCCACATTAGCATATTTATTTTTAAAACCTCAGCCAAAGAGAGGCCTTTAGGACCCAGGGGCTCAGGCCTCTCATGCCTCTTGGAGATGAGCTATCCCTGTTAATATTGATTTAGCCCAAGGCACAACACAAGGGACTAAGATGGGTTCCGTTGGCCAGGCAACAGGCTGCAAGGGGTACTCAACACATTTACAGCCAATACCAAGAAGTTTGACCCCTTTCCTTTAACACACTTACCAAATTCTCTTAGGATTATGTTTAACTAGTGACCCTATCATATTTATTATTATTTTTATTAACATTTTCAGTACCCTCCAGTCTTGCTGCAGCTTACTATTAAGAAGATACAGATGGAATGCAAATAGATCTGTGAAACGCAACCCAATTATATACAGACATCTGCAAGAGGTTGATCATACAGCTGGAAGATACTGTGATTAAGACATGCACACACATTCCTATCTAGTGTCTTGCTTTGGGAAGCATGTGCATTCCTGTCTGTGTCCCCTCTCTCTCTCTCTCTCTCTGTGTCTTTAAAGGTTTGCAAAGCAACCATGCTGCTGTTACAACAGGCCTGCGTTAACTCGCTCACAGCACAGACTTGTGTTGTCTCTAGGTTTTGATACTGTCTGAAGGAAGTAAAGTGCATGAAACCTGCTACATGCTAGACTCATGTCATTTCAAGTGCTAAGTTTACTACAGCACTATTTGTAGTCAAGCTTAAATCAACCACTAAATGTGTACTGTTGACAGCAGTGAGTGTATATTTTTCTTTATTGGTGTTAAAATCTAAATACAGCTCTGATTACGATGCTAGGTCTTATTGTCCTATAGGCACAAATATGGAAAATAAAGTCTTCCCTGAAGATAGTAGGGGGAAGGATGTGTAAGTATTTAGGTTAACCTAGCAGTTGATATGTTCTTACAAATATATGTATGCAGAACATTACCTACATTTCGTGTCTTGCGGAGACACACTCACAGTAAACACAAGTATAGTATGTATAGTGTACATTGTCTGAGAGGATAGTAAGGTATTATTTGCAAGGTTCTATTTACATGTCTCAATGTCCGTTAAACCGTCATCTGCCTGGCTCCAGGCATGGGAGGTTTTCTCTCTCTGTGTGTGTGTGAGATGCCTACCGCATCTAGCTGAGTGGTAGGCCATCTGTATTTATTGAAGCTTGCTTACCGGTACCAGGGTGTCGGTGAGCTCCGTGTGAGGAGTGGCGCTGCGCCCCTGCAGACAAGTAATTTCCCTGGGCATGCTGTTGGTTCTCGGGATAGCTCCGACCTCCATGGTGCGGCGCCCAGACTGGGTTATTCTGCGGCGGATAGTTAAGCCCTCCGCTGGCGTTTATCATGCCTCCGTTCCCCACTGCGTTGCCGGCGTTGCTTACGCCACTACCGTTCATGCCAAAATGATAAAATCCAGACCGTGACCGCGATCGGGTCCTCGGGGGGTCCATGGCTGACGAGGGCGGTGGTAGCTGGTAGTACCGTACAGTAATGAAAGGCTTGAGAGATGGGGGTTTGTCTTAGCAAAAACCTCCCCCGTCAGGCCAAAACACCTCGTCTCTTAACCCACCAAGTTATTGCTATTAGCGAGCAATTCCGGTTTATGATATTTGACATTTAAATAGGTTAAAAAGACGATTCAGGAAATAGCCTTATGGTACTGTACAGTCGTTCAGTGTCGCACATGAATAACCTCCGTTGACTAAACACTGGCTGCCTTCCTTTGGAATCCTTTAAGAATCTCGGTACTATGTAAAAACAAAGAGTCTATTCGTATTTTTCCTTTTGAGTAAAACGGAACCACAAAATGTTATATATGTAGTTCCCGTTTCCTTAAACAAGTGTAACGTTAGTACGGTAGTAGTCTACCGTACACCGAACAGCTGATGTCTCGGGTTCTCTATTGTCTCTTTATAATGTACTACCAGTACGGTACGGGCTGGTAAAGTAACGCGAGTGCATACGCATTACTTCCAATACTTTACATGTCATCTGAACAAGTTCACAAAATAACTGTTTGCGAAAAGAATTACCTTAATGTTAGTGGTTAAGACAAGTAAGAATTACCGTTATTATCCTCAAAAACATACTACCGTACTGTACTCAATATAACAAGCAAGGTGGCTATCTATCGAATGTTAGCAAACTATAACGCCCAACTACCGTACGGTACCGTAGCTAGATTAAAAAAATAAACGCATAGCATGTGTACTTGTGTATATAAACTAACAAATAAGTACTCCCAAATGTATCATTAGATCCCTACACATATGCTAGCTACACCTGCACTTTTAGCCTCCGTCTATTTTCCCCAAGCTAACGTAGCTGAAGGCTAACAACAGGACGCTGGAGCTATGTTGGAAAACGGGTCTAACAGTGCCGACATTACAAGCTAACAAACGTCGCGCTAGCATGTATATACCGATTCAACCACCAAAACTGTTCTAATATTATAATGTACAACCCATCGAAGCGGACAAATACCTTTTCTTCTACGAAGAGAAGAAAACGTCCTTCCGATGTAAATTCCCACTCACATTTGCTATCAACTGTTTTCACTGGTTAACTGGGAGCGTAGTGAATATCAATCAATTGGATTTTCAGATCTATGTCCAGTCACTTTAAATCGATTACCGAAAAAGGCACCGACTGACGATTTTGCGCTCGGTTGCACGGCATGACACTTGCTATACTTACCCACAAACACACACAGAAAGACATATAACCAGTAATCACAATAATTAACGAATCCAAATAACGGGCACGAAATATATATGAGGCAGTTCTCTCTAGTAAGATGTTATCCGAATTGATTTGTATGCCTGTGCTAGCATGCCGTCCAACCTCATTAATTATTTAGCAGCTCTTGGCCAGACAATGCATTGAAACATCAATGCATTGGAAGATATTCGCTTTGTAAACTTAACTATGCAAACCCACAACAAATAAGAACAACATCTTAAATAATTTCACACACGTTACACCTTTGATTCGTGTTTTTTTTATTAGCCTACAATAGCCTAATATATTGCCTTTCACTATGTAGCCGCCCTAAACTATATATTTTAACATAAATTAATATCTTGACAAACATTAACTGTAACCCCTACAAAAACCTAAATAATAAGGAATCAATCTTTATAACACTATCAACAAAGGAGAAAGTAAAATATAATTAATGAGCTATAAAATAAAATAAAATAACACATTATAATAGCTTGGGGCAACTGTGACATACATTTGCGCAAGAGATCCCTAAAGTGTTTGTGGTGTCTCACTACATTCACACAGAAAAACAACAACCATTAGATGCATATGCGCACCATATGATTAGGAGACAGCAGGTGCTCATGGTTCACTCTGTGTGACCCAAGTTTCATCCCATTTCCATCTCTCTTTTTCCATTGTTCATGTCTATTTGACTCTTCCCGCGCCCGCATTTACACCTGTGCTAGCTTTTCTTTCACGTCTCTTCCTGCGATTCTTCGGCCATGGCTTTCCTTTGACATTCCTGCCAGGAGCCTTTCTGACCTCTCTTCCATTTCTGACAAAAAGGTAGAGAAGAGAAGACAACATTCCCAACATACAGTACATTATAGGACTTGTTTGGATGGTAGTAGATATTTATATTAACATATTTTATCCTATGATGTAGCTGTTTTGTTTTACAGTCCCTCACCTTTTTAAACCATGTTCCGCTTATCCTCACACAATAGCATTAGTCAAGATAGCATCAAACATATTATTAACATATATAACCAGCTGTAGCACAACAATACACTTTGTTTTCAATAAAACGATATAAAGAAATTAAATACCTTGAAATCATATTGCAACCTCCAATAAATATCCCTTGGAGCCTTTGACGGTTCCACAACACCAAAGGTGTATTTATTAATATGAGGCAATCAGGTTGCTTTCACAGTGAGTACAGTTATAGGATAAGATAAGGGGTTCAAGATCTTTCTTAAGAATGCTTACAGGTCACGTAGGGAGAGGGGGGGGATTCAATCCCACAACCTTTCAGTCCACCGCCGTAACCACTAGCCCATATCATGCACTGTATATCGGCGTCACCTATGACTATCTTCTGCATAATGGTGTGAAACTGGATATTTTCAGACCTGGTATCATAGAGGCAGACATACGGCAACAAAGGAACCATCCCACCTCACCATCTTCTCCTGGTGCACTCCTGACATAAACACGGGGCAACGGAATGAGTGAGGGGAACAGAGGGGAGAAAGAGGCCTATGCCGTGCGAGACGGCAGTAGATCGTGGTGACCGTCACAGGCACAGAGACAAAGAAAACTGTGAGGAACGGCTAAAATTGGAGAGTATTTAATGAAGAGGGAGGGAGTGCCAGGGCAACTGGAGACACAGGAAAATGGCGGGTGTATTTGAAAGGAGAGGACAGATAAAGATGGGAAAAAATGCAGAGATGGGAGTGAAGGAGATAAGTAGACGACACAAAGAGATAACAAGAGACGAGGGTTGCCAGTAAAGAGTTACGGTATACTCACATGGCCGTCATGTCTTGTTTCAGAGCAGTTATAGCACTGAAAGGGGTGTTTGACAGACAGGTTTAAGGGTGGGGTGACAGACCTCACCCTTAAACCTGTGGTGGCCCTAGGATTGCCTCCAATTGACTAATCCCAAACCCAACCCCTTTTCACCTGTCCTCCAATAACAGTTGAGCATTTTCATAATCTGACAGAAACTCGACAGAAACTCGACAGAGACTGTCAACTGTCAGTTTTCCTGTAATAACTTTATATGCTGTTATGTCCAACCTAGTTACAGTAACACGGGTGGACAAGTGAAAGGGGCGTGGCTTAGGATTGGTCAACTGTGTCTTCAAAACATCTGCCCTAAACAAGCCTATCTCCTGCTATTCAAATTATCAACAGAACACAAGATTCCCCTTTAATATAAGCATTCCATTACAAAGTGATTTCAATATGACTTTCTGCCACTAAATGTCATAATAGAGTACCAGCATATCAGACCAAAACAAAATGCTTTGTGAGTCACACACACACAAACACACACAGACACACACGCACACACGGCCAGCTATGAAAACAAAGAAAAGAGAAGCTCAGATAACAACACACACAGAATTAGTCTAATGTTATTCTCTGCTAAGGATGTACAGTATTTACTAAACTATGTCTAACCATAGACATTAGTTGTTTGCTTCTATATTCTTGTTTAAAATATAATTCAGAGCACCTTTAACAATAGTATGGTACAAAAACCCTGAGCAGTATTTTAATATTTATAGAAATCCTATAATTAGCTCAAATATTTCCCTTTATTCCGGTTGCTGTCTCTGTGTGCCTGGGCAATCCTAGAAAAAATACACAAAACCTAACAATTCAAAAATGTAAAAAGATTATATATGGCCTTCTGCCACTAGATGTCAAGCTAAGCGCACAAACATGTCAGACGATAACAAATTCTCTATGGGCGACATGCGCGCACACACACACGCACACATGCACGCACACATGCACTAACATTCAGGCCAAGTGACTAAGTGACTATGTATTACAACACACTAGAGCCTTAGAACATACACTCACATTGCAGGTTGAGGAGAAAGTTACAGGGGTGTCGTTATAGTTTCCATGTGAATTCTGGGCTTTTTAAGCCCTTTTAGACTTTAAAGTGATTAAGGGATATATAAATGATATGGACTTGACTGACTACGTACAATCAGACCCCATGTCTGATGTCAGACCTGCAGATGTAACCTGCAGAAAATACAAATAAAAAAGATCCCGTTGCATCACAGCATCTGCTCCCCTCGCCATATGACAGAGCAGAGCGGCAGAGGTCAGGAACAGGCTTATCAATACCCCAAACTGTAAGTCACAAAACAAGGAGGAGCTACAGGGCACTAACAGGAGACATTTACGTTTACATTTTACGGCATTTGGCAGACGCTTTTATCCAAAGTGACTTACATGTAGTACATTTGTCAATAGTTGGACAGGTCACACACCAGCAATCGTAAGCAACCAATATTATATTATAGAATAGTTACAGCATCTTGTCATAATGTCTACTACCATGTCAATATATAATTCAATCATCAAACAAAGTTCCTAACAGCCTGAAGACGAAATTGATAAATACATAAGAGCAGCATATGATTTTTTTTAGTAGAGAGTAAAGAGAAAAAAACTGATACAATAAGCATTTGTGGAAGAAACTTGAGTTAGGATTGAGTGCTAGGAGCTGGAGAGGTCGCTAGTCGAGGTGTCGAGGTATATTGTGAAGAGGTGTGTCTGGAGTCTCCTGAGGAAGATAGGTAATGTTTCAGCAGTCCTGACTGTTGCTGGTAGCTCATTCCACCATTGGTGCCAGGACAGAAAACACTTGAGACTTCCATGAGCATGTCTTGAGACCTCGTAGCAATGGCAGCGCCAGCCAGCCAGCCAGCCAGCCAGCCAGCCAAGTTCTCAGAAGAGGATACAGGCTATTAAGATAATAAATGCACATAAAACAACTTACAAACGTGTAATTCTACTAACAATAACAGTAACTAATAATGGGAACTTTTTTAACATTGTTACACAGACTCACTCGGTGTGCAGGCAGACATACCATATAGTAGTGTTACATCCACACAGATGGTTCAAAGCAAGGTCTTGGTCCGCAGGTTATGTCAGTTCACAACTCAGTGAACTGCTTCAGTGTCTTTGAAGCTGTCCCCGAATCCTACTTAGCCCACACAGGTGGTATGTTTTTGTTCAGAGAGCCATCACATTATCATTTATCAAAATAATTGCAGCACTTGTCACCCAAGGTTTTCAAATGTTGTGGTTCGATGGGCAGTTCTTGATATGTGCAGCCTTGTTGGAGCAGGAGAGACCGCCTTCATTCATCTGAAAAATGGCTAGCCAGTATTTAACTATGTGGTTGGACAAAATCACGACAATGGTTTCCACATACCACTCCCATAAACGTTTTTTCTACAGTTCACTGAATCTATAAACATTCACTGTTTATTTTGTGTGTGTTAAGGTATTATGGATTTTCATTAACAGACTATTTGTCCACAGTCCTTCCAAATAATGAATGACTTTGCTACCTTCTTTCTCAACCGCTTCTCACCCCTCACACTTTTCATGATCTTTGGGATCACCTAGCATACATTTTTGGAAAAGAATTTTTTTTTTAAATTAAATAATAATAATACATTTTGGAAGAGCATAAGACTACATAGTAGCGCCATCCAGCGACTTCACAGAAAAATACAAACGCTATACCAACACTCAGGGCTATCTTTGTTGTTAATACCAAACCTATAATTATAGTAATACTAAGTAAACCACTTTTTCTGAAACATATTCATGTACATGAAAGTGCTAGCCAGGCATGTAGGCTATAAATATGATGTTGTAATAAGAAAAGTCTGATTTTCAGTTTTTCAAATAAAAAGTAAGCTACACTGAAAATCCGTTAGACCGTGGAATATTGTTGGCCAACATAAAAAATAAACCTAAGTAAGAACATTTGAAAGAGCGCACCGCTTTGCTTTGAAATAATCGTAGTCAGCGGTTCTGGTAACTGATAACACAAATATATTTTTTTATGAAAACATCCTTGATCAAGTCTTCCCAAACGTCATCTCAGTCATCGTCATATATTTGATAACACTGATGATAGGCTATGCTATCGTAAAACATGGCCTTTTTACTGAATATCAGGCAGGAATCAGATTATGCAGCCTAATAAATACCAAAACAATTGTTAACAACCACAACAAAACCAAACGTTTAAATGTTGACAAGCGTTATATTTTTATCAATTTTATATATTAAAATCTCCATTGTGATAGGCCTATATTGTACACTAATGTTCATAGGCTACACTGTTTTTATTCCTTTCACATTTCGTTTAAAAAAAAAAAAATTTCCAGACTGTATGTTCTAAGGCTCTAGTGTGTTGTAATACATAGTCACTTAGTCACTTGGCCTGAATGTTAGTGCATGTGTGCGTGCATGTGTGCGTGTGTGTGTGTGTGTGTGTGTGTGTGCGCGCATGTCGCCCACAGAGAATTTGCGTATATTTGCTATAGTCCATACAAACAAAGTAGGCCTGTACTAAGTAATATAGGCTACATTTAATGTCACAGTTTAATACATTTAATCACGTTTTTTATTATGATTATGATTATTATGATTATGATTATTATTATTGCTATTACTCTTCTTCTTCTTCTTCTTCTTCTTCTTCTTCTTCTTATTATTATTATTATTATTATTATTATTATTATATTTTCATTAATTAATTTATTTAATATTTATTATAATCAATCTTTGTAATTTATAAATCAGAATGTGTAAGTGAAAATGTTTCAGACCATTTTCCACTGTCGCAAATACAAAGCCATGACAACTCTTCTTGTGCCCAACCAATCGGGATTCTCTCGTCAGTGTGACAACGTGGTCCACTGATGCGCTTTCCATGGCAGAAGCACTGTCAGGTCAGGATATAGAGGCTTCTGCATTGCATTCGGTTATACACAAGTTAAGAGGCTGGAACTTTAATATTAAAGACATTTTATTTCTAATATCAATTATTGGACTTATAGACATACAACAACATAATGGAAATACGACTTGGAGAAATGCCACTCACCATTACGCACAGTAAGTTATGAGTCATTTCAAACGATATTTAAACGTCTAGTTTCTCCTCATTTTAAACTTGCTTGAGAGGTTTTATAGAGTAGCCTAAATATGCATTATTCCGTGATGAGGCTCTTATAGTAAATGCTATTTAAAAGAGATCCACATTATTTTGGCCCGTTCCGATGCTCAGGGCACGGCGGGGTGAACCAACTTGGCGGGGTGTTCATTAACGGACGCCCGTTACCTCACATGGTAAGACAGCGCATCGTGGAGCTGTCGCACCAGGGAGTGCGTCCATGTGAAATATCTCGCCACCTGCGTGTCAGTCACGGCTGCGTCAGCAAAATCTTATCCAGGTTCGTCCATTTATTGTTGTTAATTGTAATTTAATGTAGGCTACCATGGCATAAGACGTTATTTAGTGCATAAAGTGCTGCACAGGCCCATTTCACATGGAAAACTATTTTCCTTCTTGGAGGGTGTGAGAAAGGGAAGACTAACATTTGGAAGGAACATAGGGAGGAATGGAAATACTATATACTGTACCATTATACTATTTGGTTACCAATGGTGATATTTTAACGTCCTTTACATGCATTAATAACCCATGCAGGCAACGTTTTTCCTTTTAGGTACAATGAGACTGGGGACATCAATCCAGGAATGATTGGAGGTTCTAAACCCAAGGTTGCCACTCCCAAGGTGGTGGAAATGATAGTTCAACTAAAACAAGTGAATCCCAGCATGTTTGCCTGGGAGATCCGTGATAGGCTTCTTCAAGAGCAAGTGTGTGACTATGACAGTGTGCCTAGCATCAGCTCCATCAACAGGTGTGTGCGTGTGTGTGTGTGTGTGTGTGCGTGCGTGCGTGCGTGTGTGTCAGAGAGAAAGAGAGAGAGCGAGAGAGAGAGATTGTCAAGTCTGTTAAAGTAACAGGTTTATTCCCCCGTGCTGCATTATTGATTGCAATTCAGATTTCGTAAACGATTTTACCACTGCAAGCTAATGATAATGTAGCGCTGGAAATGGCTGAAGTTATGACGTTTCAAAAATATATATTAAATAAGCAAATATAAATAATAACAACAAAGAATAATTAATTTAATTATTATTTAAAAAAATAATAGTACAGTATGTTATGTCTGCAACACAAAATGTGTCCACTGATGGTAACTTTTCATTAAATTATTTGGACTGTTTTTGAACATAACTCATACTTTTTGAGAATTAGGCTATCTGGTATTTATGCAAAGTATAATTGTTATCACCTCTGGCATTAAGTGAGCTTTCATTGTGTCTTTATAGGATCATTAGAAACAAAGTGCACTCTGACTCAAGTGAAGTAGGTAAGTTTTAAGATGATCTGCTCCCCTTATGTTTCTCTCTCTCTCTCTCTCTCTCTCTCTCTCTCTCTCTCTCTCTCGGTTCTAACTTTGACCTCTGTTCTGTGGTAGGGTCACCAGTCACCTCAGTTACCGCGGGAACCACAAGATCTTTCCACTCCACCTATTCCTTTGGTGAAATCCTGGAAATTCGAAAAAACTGTAGCAAGCACCAGGAAGGTATTACCGTGTGCGTGTGTGCGTGTGTGCGTGTGTGTGTGTGCGCGCACACGCGAGTGTGCACGCGTGTTTGCAGAAGAATGACAGCCAGAGAGAACATAGTGAATTCTCCACGGTGTCACCTCATAGCAGGCTAATGTGCGGCTCAAGCAGTGCTGTGTTAATATTAGTCTGGTCGTAACAAGCTCCTCGGTAGGATCTCCACCTCACAGCCACAGGGCCCCGTCCTCCATGACAGCAGGGTCTATCTGCGCCTCTGCCTCCCCCCCCGGCTTTAGCCTCTCATTACAAGCCTGCTTATACCTCCTCTCTTCCATCATCGGTACCATTAGGGTGCACAAACAAACACTCGCGGTACACACAGCAGCGCATTTGTCACGGCACCTATTAGAATATAGGCTTATATGAAAAACACACACTCGCCCTGTGCTCTGTTTTGTCATTCTACCAATTAGAGGAGAGACAAATGAATCAAAGCACTGCACCACTACAAAAGGCAAATGTCATTTGAAAAACAAATCCTAATCACACAGAGGCCTTTTTTTTTATTTCCAGGTGGAGATATTTCCCACAGTGGTTGCCACAGTGAACCATGCTGTTCCTGCAGCAAGACCTGGGGATATTCAGCTCTGTCTGACTGTTCAACGCAGCCACAACCCAGCTCTGTCCGGTGGACATTGTAATGGTTAATTATGGGGCTTTGACGTGTTTTTGTAGCTGAAAAGTCGTGTGCACTCTGCACAGAACAGCATCTGTCTAAAAAGGGCAAACCCAACATTGTATTTAATAGAGCACACTGTCATACTTAAGTCTTCCTGCTTCCCTTGAAAACAAAGCTGAAATTAAATATTAATGTGGGTTGACTTTGTTGCTGTGCTTTACTTAGGCGTATATTGTTTGGGGTCCTGCAAGAATGGCGTGTAATCTCAGGGGCCTGAATAAAATTTAAAAAAAAGAGGAGAGAGAAAGGCAGAGAGAGAGGGGGAGAGAGAGAGAGAGAGAGAGAGAGAGAGAGAGAGAGAGGGAGAGGATTGCATGCTGTGTACTGTACTCAAGCAAAGTTTCAATGTAATATTTACATTTGTTTATAAACATGCATGTGCATATACACAAACTCAAATGCCTTCTTAATTAACAAGCATGTAAAATGGAAATTCACTATCCATTCTCCCTTCATAGAAATACTTAGTTTATTTATGTTATTATGGTTTCATCAAGAAAGAATGACTGCATAATCACACATATTTCCTTAAACTTTCACCAAAATAACAGTTTAATAGAACTGTCACTTCAAATTATCAATTGTCTAAATCTTTTTTTTCTTCTTCTTTTGTGATTCATTGTTTTATAAACAGGATTTGAAAGCACTCGATAAAACCAATCAAACAGAACAATTGATTATTTCTGCAAAACATATGAAAACTGTAACGGTCTGTATAGCTTATGTATAACCAGAAAGCAATGTCGCTCATGGTCACTTTTCCTTGTGTTTCCATCTCAGTTCAAGTGCTTAGTCTCGTTAGTTCTACCTGTCAATCATGTCTGATGTTTTACCTGTCCCGGGCTGTTAGCCAATCGTGTCTCTTCTTTCTTGTTCGTGTATTTAAGACCTTGTGTTTCCCCCAGGACGTCGGTGATTGTCAATGTAAGTTGTCGTTCCATGTATCCCTGTTTGTCTGTATTAATAAACCGTGTTTGTTATAATTTAGGCTTTGTGTCGTGCGTTTGGGTCCTCGTCACCACCTCGAGCGACATTTTGACAGCGAAGAAATCTTGACTTCGCCTACAGTAAAATACACAATTATATGAAACATTATATATACCTTGACAGTTTTATACAGCCTTGATTAGAATTGGAATTGGATTTCAATTAATGTATTTAGACTTTTCTAGATTTTGTAAATAATAGGCGTATAGTCTTAAATCGTATAGGTCTATTGCGCAATCGGTGGATTAGGCCTACTGATAGTATATGATTGGGATTGATTTTAGACTGATGTTAGTTAGGACTACATTTTTTTCGCGAAATACATATGGCACAAATGTGTAGGCCTAGCCTATCACAATCTCCTTATAGGCTAGTTCTATGGTCACAATCCATTATCGCTATGAAAAACTTCAGTTTCACTTCGCATCATAGTAATGGAATGTGTTTTTTGCACGCTCGGAGACTACAGTGCAAAACACCTGCGGGCTACAGTCCCCGTCAAGATCCATTTAGGCAAAGACAGCTAAGATAATACATCGCCTGTAACTCAACATGAGCACAAGACCGCTCCAATAGTGTCGAAGATATCTTCTCAGTGCCACGAAAGTCATTAACAAATTCGTTTACCCAACGCAATGAACGCATAGATAGCTGTAGTAGGCATACTCAACCACAAGATGGCACAATTTGTACGGTTTCTAAGGTAATAATACTGTTCTTTTTTTAATTGTTGCTCCAAAACGACAGATATACCTGGGGGGCAATGGCCTGTAGGCTACAGGCTGTTCTTACTAGTATTTATTTTCATTGCATCAATTATAAATGCTAATTAGTTTCTACCAATAAAGACAATATAGGCTGATAATGTAGCCTATGATTTGATCAATCTACTCAGTTATACGTGTTTAGACTATATGGATATTTCTTCAGTCAGAATAATTTAATTCACAAATAGACAGTTATATTTAGGCTACTAAGACATGCAAATTAATGATATGATCATAATCATAATCATTAAACTAAAGTAATGTATTGGCTATCCTTTGCAGTTTAAACGTTTAAAAGCTTTAAAAGCTCTTATAAGATAAAAGGTCTACGCTCTTGTTTAATTCAGTGAATAATCACTGTATGTGTGTGTGCTGGGAATAAATACGCATTATTTCCAAATAGGTAAACAACACTATTCCAGCCTAGACAATGTAGCCTGTGTTCAATGTGGGGGGTGGGGATTCTGAGGGAGCACCCTATGCTATGGCATTGAAGGGAGAGGTGGTATTATTTGGTTTAGTTTGAATGTCTCCAGTTTTTAAATCTTCACTTCATGAGATTTCACAATACTCATTTACAGCAGTTCCTAAAGGGACTCTAGTGCCTTGAGTGAAACCAGGGTTACAAAAATGTGAGAAGGCAAGGGGCATACATTAGAGGCAATCGAAGCGTGTACCTATAATGTCAACAAATCAGTTTAGTAATTTATCTCACACCACCCCTCCCCCTCCAAAATACAGTAGGCTGTTCACGTGACCATGCACATGATGTGTGGGTGTATTATTATTATTATTATAATAATAATAATAATAATAAGCTTTATTTATAATAAAATCAGGAAAGGCTCACTTATAAAAGTATTGTAATAATTTTTAGTTATATTATTATATAAATTAATGCTGCCACCACCTTTGGTTATAAGGTCAGGTCCGGTTGTCGAAGCCAGCGAGAGTCACCACAACCCAAACAGTATAATACAAATATAAAGCTTTATTTATAAACATTAGGTTAAAATTAAGGGTCACATAGCTTTCAGGCTCTGCCCTCCCCAGAAGTATACCCATAGGCACACACACACACACACACACACACACACACACACACACACACACCCTGCTCCTAAGACACAGCACAGCAGAACAATTAACATGCACTTGTTACCGCACACTTTCACACTACAAGCCCCACTAGGCACAACAATACTTTACATGCGCTTCACTCCGCACACGGTACACTGCACATCACCTAAGAGAGCACAGCAACAGAACTCAAGATAGAACCGTAACCTTTGTTGACGGTGCATACTGGTTTTCACCGCAAGGGGATGCAGGGGAGTGTCCTGCCCCTGGGTATATTAATAGAGACAGTTTTACCTCTAGCTAAGTGTCCAATCTACATAACGCATTTCTTAACAATGAGAACCTCTAAATAATTTACAGATACAAACAATTAAGTAGAATATATATATATAGATATATATTTAAAATACTTAACGTCCCCAGCGATAAGACCCCCCCGTGGGGTCTCCCTGCAGGGCCCGTAGTTAATTAGCGGACGCTTGTCAGTTCTTCACGCAATCGCACCCGTTGGATGACGCTTTAGCTTTCCAGATGTAGCGAAAGACTTGTCACTTCCCCCGCACATATAGGCGCCGTCTACTCCCCGGTCCCTTGCTACCTAAAGGAGGTATCAGGCCTCCCCTCCCTCACGCTGGAACATCTCCCCTAT
>JAODTR010025678.1:0-23160 GCA_025399935.1 Amblyopsis rosae
CTGCTGACACAGATGCCGCGGTAATTTCTAGGGTCAGATTTGTCCCCACTCTTGTGAATGGGGGAGATTAGACCTTTGCACCAGATTTCGGGAAAACATCCTGACTGTAACACAATGTTGAATAATTTCAACACTGCCCCTTGCATTTCTGGGGTGCTGTTTTTGCTCTCTCTCTCTATATCTCTCTCTCTCTCTCTCTACCCCAGCTGCCTTTGACTGTGACTTCAAAGCCCGCCTCTCTGAATGCTTGACTCCCCGTGCGTTGGCAGTGCACTCGACCGACCCCTCCCACCCCTCCCTCCCCTCCCTCCCACGTCCGAACCCTCTGTTCTGCTGTTCTGCTTCACACGCCTGTGCTGTCCCACCCTGCCCTCTGACGCCGCCCGTCTGGCACATTGGGCGGGGCTCAACTTTGACCCCAGGGAGAACCGCCGGAATGGAGATCAATTGGTGGAGTCAGTGATGAGATATGGAAAAGCAGATTCTGTATCAACAAGGAGACGCAATTTGTGCGTGAGTGTGTGTGTGTGTGTGTGCGAGTGCGCGTGTCTCTCTGTGTGTGTGTGTGTGTGTGTGCATATACGTGCACGTGTCTCTGTGTGCGTGTGTGTGTGTGTGTGTG
The DNA here is from genome assembly GCA_025399935.1 of Amblyopsis rosae. Classification (NCBI taxonomy): domain Eukaryota; kingdom Metazoa; phylum Chordata; class Actinopteri; order Percopsiformes; family Amblyopsidae; genus Amblyopsis; species Amblyopsis rosae. The sequence continues at coordinate 623 of JAODTR010025678.1, forward strand.
TGTGCGTGCATGTCTCTCTGTGTGTGAGCGTTCTGCGCCTGTAAATTAGGATTAGACTCAGCAGGCCCTATTTCTGAATATTTACAGCACATCTTGCAATTGGCAATCGTTGCCGTTTCCACGGTAGTGAATGACTCATCTTTCATTTGTGTACATTTCTCCCGCTGCGGGGACGTTTCCTGCCGCGGTGAAGCCGCTAACTCCAAATGAACATGAAGAAAAGTGTGTAAATGTTGCAACATTGCGAGGGTGAAACACACACTTAAACACAGTCTTCTTCATAAGTAGGAGCGCACACGCTGTGACGCAGGTGTATGATGGGGTTTAGAGGCAGGCAGTGTTTTCTTGTGTGTGGTCCTGTGGTGTCACCTTGTGTGTGTGTGTGTGTGGGGCGTGGCTCCCATCCTCACACCCGCGATTCACACCTTCCCTCTTGCTGCAGCGCACCATATGTTCACCTGTGATCTGTCCCCCTTGGCCTCCCATGGGCACTGTAGTGTGTGTGTGTGCTGGTAATGTGTAACACATGGGGTAACCTAATACAGGTCTCATTTCTGTCCTGCTAGTCCATTGACCCTCATGGTCAAGAGATGCTATCTGGGCTTTACCAGCATCCCATGTCTGCTTTGTTCCTGGAAGCACCCCCACCCACCCTCGTCCCGTAAGCTCCTGGCACCCGGGCTCCCGCTCACCCGCCCTGGAAGGAGAGGAGCCGCTCAGGTGGAACCGGAGCTCCGGTTACAGACAGGTCACTCTGTGGTGGCTGAGTGAAATGTGTCTGAGCGAGCGGATCAATGGTCGCGGGTGGAGAGACGCTGGCTTGCTGCAGAGCCTGTAGGCAGTGTCGCGCTACAATCAATCACGTCAGCAGCACGCTCCATGATATGATATGTGCCGTGCCTAATGAAGGGCAGTGGATGCGGTGTAAACTTACTTCAGGTGTAGGTTTCTTTTGTGGATGGACGGGGTCCTGCTGTGTGTGTGTTGTGCACTTCTGTATCCATATTTGTCAATTCAGCGAGCTCCACACATAAGATACACCCAATTCGAAACATCCCACAATACGCCACTTCCCATAATGCGTCCTCCAGACACCGCCGGCGTCCCGGGCGTGTCTTTCCATTTCTGTCACCTGGAGCCAGGTGGCGGTGACTCTGCCATCCGTCTCCACAGCGGCTAGAGGTGACACTCCCATCAGCCGAATGGATTAGTCTCATTGGCCGGGTCGTTTTATTAACGCGTCCCTCTCTCCCCCCGGGGAATAATGAGTGATGAATGAGGTGGCATGACCGTGAGCCACACAGAAGAAGAAGAAGAAGAAGAGAGAGGAGCCATCTTGTGTGACAAGGGCCCCGGGTGGCGTGCCCTTATGTACCAGGCACAGCGATGTCCACCGCGTTGAATCAAACGCGCGTGGCAGGCCTTTCGACAGCGCTCGCCTTACCTCCTCACTGAAATCACGTCAGCATCGTATATAGCCCCACCCCTTTCTGTGTGTGTTTTACATTGTATTCAGTCCGAGATTCGTCGCTCGGCACGGTTGTTGAGGCCGAGGCTTCGCTTGATGTGGCATTTGATTACAGTTTAATTGACATTTCTGATTAATGACGCAGTGAAGCAGAGAGCGGATAGCGCCTTCCATGACGATAAAAGAAAAATCCCATAACAATATAACACTCTGCTAGCTTACGCTAGCCCCAATGACAGCATGACAGAGTACTTGTAGAATATTGGACTGAATTCAAAAGATTAGATATCCATATTTTAGTGGCCTGGCAGGCTGAGAGCAACCAAATCCTTAGAGTGAACATTAGTTGGCTGGGGAACGGAGTCGGTAGGAGAGGCAGAGAGCATTTCTGCCCTGTATTGGCTGACCTGCCTGCGAAAAAGCCTCTAGTCTCTGAGGAGAAGGATTATTCCGATCACCACGCAGCCTCATTCCCCTCCCGCCTCTGTACAGCAGCACGCTGTCCACAATACAAATGCATGCTGAGGACTTTAAGTGCGATCTAATATGTTAATGCGGGTTCTTGGACTGCTATAGCCGTATCCGGAATGTCATAGGTCCCTGACATACCGTTCCTCTCTGTTCCATTAGAGGACACCTGATCCTGTTTGTGCCTGTTCTGGTGGACGAGAGCGGGTAAACGACACACCCAGGAAATGGGCTGACGAAGGCTCTTACTCGGAGGTTCACTGACCCTGGCTGCTCGGAGCCATTCTATTGCATATATGGAGAGGCCTCCAGTCGTACTCTGTGTACCGTGACGGAGCGAGGGGCTCTCCAGTATTAGAAGAGACACTGCAGCCTCCATCTGCATAGCAGGGGTAGATTGAAGAGGCTGTCAAGAGGTGGATTCAAGACGTGGGAAATGGCTTTCAGGTGGCTGTGTGTTTTTCTTTTATGGCCTTCAGTTTGCAATTTTAGTGTAGGCAATTATGTGTGTGTGCGTGTGTGTGTGTGTGTCCTTCCAAGCATCCTCCCGGCTGGCACATCGGCCTGCTCCACTGATCACAGAGGGATGCAATGCGCATTGTGGCATCTCTGTCCCGAAACATGGAAGCAGATGTGGGCTGCACCCCCCCCCCCACGATACTTCCCCCCCCCCCATCCCCACCAATGCCCCTCGCCCCTTCGTCCTCGTATTCCTCCGCCCTTGTAGTTTGTATTTACCTTTTTGTTTATTCGGGATGGGGGGAGGGTTTTGCTGAGAGTGCATGCTCATTTGTCAGCGCTGTCCTACTTCACGTGCGCGCGCTTACGCACGCTGTCACTTGGGAGTACGGACAATGTAGCGGTTTGATTAGAAATCCTCCACGCAAGGGCACATGCTGTCAGTTTGTCGGGCCATAGAGGGCGTTAGTCATTCATTTTCTCTCCCACCGTACTTCAAGGAGGTCCTGTAATTGGTGTCCACTAGCCATAACATCATATATATACATATTCATCTCGTGCATAATAAAGAAATTGTGCACAACCGTCAGCACAGCCCACGCACTTCTGTGATATATGTATGCACACTTTCCCAAATGTTCTGCCTCGGCAAGTAGTCTATATGATCACAGAAAATCACAAGTGAATCTACCCAATGATGAATTGAGTAACGACCACGAAATAGCTTCAATATAAAGTAGCAGTTGTAACGCGATAGTCAGCCTCTCAAATGTCTCTTGTTCCCGCAGGAATGGGGAAAGCTACAGCTATCGCTCTCGACAAAGCGATGCAGCGGAGCCATCGCATCATAAATGGCTTTTCAGTATCCCAGGCTGGTCACCTGTCTAAAGCCCAACATCAGCTCCCCTGCTAAGTTCCGTAATGGAGCCTTAAGTCCCTTTCTGTTGAGTCCTTACTAGCTTCACACCCGGGTCTATGATGGAGCTCCTTGTGTCTTTGCCACTGTGCTGATAAGACTTCACTTAGAGCCTCAGAGCTGATAATTTCTCCTCCTCCCACCTCCCCCCACCTCCCCCACCTCCTGCTTTTGTACGCCTTTCTGCTTCTAGCCGTCCTCTAGGCCAGGCTTGTATGCTGAGATGAATATACTGCTTTTAAGTGACTATGACTCTGCATGTTCTTTTGTAGTGAGCTCTTTTGTGGGCCTGAAAGGTCAAGCTCTCCGTATCTCGGTTCTTATCTGATGTTGAAGCTTTGCTCTCTTTATTTTACATTCTGTCAGGTGGAGAACAGAGAAAAGTGTGTGTGCGTGCGTGCGTGCGTGTGTGTGTGTGTGCGCGCATGCGTGTGCTTCCTGCACATGTGCGCCCCCATTAAACAATGGGGTTGCCGAGGGAAGTGAGTCGGTAGTGTGGGCTGGTTTTCTCTGGCTAAGATCCATGGATGTTTGTTTGGGGAGAGACGCTTCTGTTGTTGACAGCTCAGCTGGACTGACAGAGGATAAAGGATGTTCCACGACCTGACTTCACTTCACTTCTGCTACCCCTCTTCATCCCCGCCTCCCTCTCCCCCCTCTCCCCCCTCTCCCCCCTTTCAGAGGCCTTCACCCTGGTTCTGCGCCACGGCCACAACTCCACCCGGGTCATGCTGAGGTCAGAGTACCCTGGGCTGGTGGGCGGCGGGGCGCAGGGCGGGGCGCCCCAGAGCCTGGTGGCCCAGCTCATCCGGGACGCCTCCCTCTACATCCTGGGCTCCGACTCCAGCGTGGACCACATGGTGGCGGGCTTCTACGAGCGCCTCTTCCCCCTGGTCTACCGCCGCCTGCTCGGGGGTGGGGCGTCGGCCGGCTCCGAGGAGTGCCTGCGGGGGGCGTGGCGCGAGGCGGGCTCCTTCGGCCCCTACCCCAAGCTGATGGCCACGCGGCTGTCGCGCTCCCTGCTGGCCACGCGCGTCTTCCTGCAGGCGCTGAACCTGGGCATCGAGGTGGTCAACACCACGGACCACCTGCGGCCCGGACGCGACTGCAGCCGCTCCCTGCTGAGGCTGTGGTACTGCCCGCACTGCCAGGGCCTGCTGGAGCCGCCCCCGCCAGCCTGCCGGGGCCTGTGCCTGGCCAGCATGCAGGGCTGCCTGGGCGGGGCGGCCGAAGTGCAGCCCCACTGGAGGAGCTACGTGGACGGGCTGGCCAGGCTGGCCGCGGCCATGCGGGCCGAGCAGGACGTGGAGGCCGTGATGCTCACGCTGCCCCTGCTGGTCAAGCTGTCCGTCAAGCACGCCGTCAACGCCCGCAGCCGCCTGACTACCGTGGTGAGTGCAGGGTATGCCCTCCTCCACCGGGAGGGGGGTGGGGGGGGGGGGGGGTGCATATAGGGTGACATGTGGTTGATTTGGGCGGATATGCAGCTGCTTCCTTAAAGGTGGAATCAGTGATGCCTGGAGAAAACATGTTTATATTAGAAATAGATCAAAACAAAAACAGCTCTCTCTTCAGCGCCCTGGGATGCGCCCCTCAGAAGCTCCGCCCCCACACATTAGACACACATTGCCACGGCTGGGATAGTGTTGTGTTGCTGTGTTGTTTGTGCTTCCATTTACAGAGCCAGGGCTGTATAGAAACACCAGATTATGATTTCAGCGCAATCAGTAACTAGCGGTGTGAGGAGATATTGGCCTAATTTAACACAAAGCTTGCAATCACTGATTCCACCTCTTGAATGTCTTACAAATACAAACAAATTATTCACAAATGACTGAAACCACACATTATTGCTAACAAAATAATAGTATATTTATATATTTTTGTGTCAAGCGTTGAATGTTGCTGAGCTGTTAGGAAGTGAGGGAGAAAACTGAAAAATGCATGCTCCTCACACAAGCGTGTAATTTCCCATGCAGTCAGACAGATGCTCCCAGCCTGTCCGAGCGGTGCTCAGCCTGCTCTGCGGTGCTGACCCGCTACGTGTGGTATAAACTGTCGCCAAACAGCCGGCCTAGTTCAGGGCCTGCCGATCTGAAGCCCGGGAGAGGTGCTCATGAAATATAAAGCTTTTCTCTTGCGAGGTAAAGCAAGCTAGCTAGGCGTTATATTTCCCCCCTACCACTACTGGATATGTGCTGAACTTTTCACTCCTGCAGCAGGATCCCTGTGGTGAGCAGGATCCACTCACTGAAGTAATCATTTATTAAAGCAGAGGTTGACCTCACTTACGCTACACTGTGAAGGTGTTGCTGTGTCCAGTGTTAACTGCCTCTCTCGCTCTATCGCTCTCTCTATCTCTAACTTTATCTCTCTTTGTCTTTGCCTCTCTTGCTCTCTCTGTCTGTGTGTGTATGAGAAAAGCCACAGGGAGCAGTATTCATATTTGTCAATGAAACTATAATTCCCTTGTTGGTCTAGTCAAGGTCTACTGTATAACCTTCAGCTCATGAATTAATTAAGCAGCTCACCGTTTGTAGAGGCGAAGAGGTGCAGCTGAATCTCCTTTGAGCGCAATTCTTCCACTTGCCTTTCGGCTTTGGCTTATTAGGTCAGACATAGGACTTAAAAGCAAAACTAAATGTATGCCACATGCTTGGGCTCTATTTTGTTTCATTAGTTGACGTTCTGTGAACAATATGCATTACTTAATGAAACACGTCCAATGTTTCAGGCATGCATGCATTCAGACAATCTTACTGATTATTGTAATAGTTGTTAGTCTGCAGATACTCACATTTTAAAGGATGGAGGTCATATCTTATTATTCAGCTTAGTGGCAAGGTCATCCCTGTTATGTGTGCGCGCGTGTGTGCGCGTTGTCATTGAAAGGACAGAAGCATCATATACCTAACCGCTTATACTATGGCAGCGTGTAATGAGAGATCAACCAAAATTAGACAATACCTTCCAATAATTTCTCAATGACTTGTCTCAGATTTACCAATTTGTTTAAATGATCTGACTTCAAAGTGACTCTGAGGTATAGACGGAGAGCAGTGGCTTTTAATCAATGGTGAGGTGGGCTGTGTGTCTGGAAGTAGACAATAGGATCAGATTTAAAGGTGATTAAACATCTCATTAGTTGTATTGATGAGCAGCATTGGTAATATTAAAACAAATCCATGAATGGGTTTTCTTTATTTCTGCCCTGATACACAATAGAGTCAGAGGGCGCTCTGGGTGCTCAGAGGACACAACAGTCAGCACGGAGTTTCTCACTTACCTCTGTGTCCAGAGTAAGTCCAGGGCTCTGTTATTGGGGGGTGGCATACAGATGGACTGTCTCCAGGAGCGAGGGAGGACCTTGGAGGTGTGGTAGAGCCCCTGCTATTCATCTCCGGGGACTGAATAGCAGGGGCTCTGCCAGCGAGGCGCGCGCTCCCTTCCCCGTACGTGTTAACATTAATTCCTTCGTGCGGAGTAACCGCGGTGTGAAGGAGCCGGCGTGGCGGTGGCAGAGACGGGCCCAGGGGACCCGGAGCCCGCGGTTCGCACCAACCCACGTCCCGCGTTAGGTTTCTGTCACTCCCCCCCCCCCCCCACCTCCCGTCCCTCCTTCCCTACCCGGACTGCTTTGGTGCCCCGACCCCCTCCTCCCTCCACGTCTCCCCGTAACATCCCCCTTTCTCTTTTCTCCCCTCGTTCCTTGTTCCCCGCTCTCACCCTCCGCTGGTACCACTGTGAAAGGGGATGCATGATTTATGAAGCTCTATTTTTAACGTTTACCGAGGAGAAGTGAGGGAGAGAGAGAGTAAGAGAGATAGAGAGAGAGAGAGAGATGGGTCACAGGGTTTGAAGTGAGACCCAGGGGGTGTGCTGGAGACATCTATCACCTGAAAGTGAACAAAGGAAACAGAAATATGATGTGTTTGACCGAGCATGTGTAAGACAGTGTGGCTGCAATGAGTTGCCACAGGAAGTTGGTGGGAGTTTGCTGGTCCATCATACATTAAACACACGTTATCAGCTCTGTATGTATGTGGCATCTTAAGTTGGTGGGAGTTTGCTGGTCCATCGTACAATAAACACACGTTATCAGCTCTGTATGTATGTGGCATCTTAAGTTGTTGGGAGTTTGCTGGTCCATCGTACAATAAACACACGTTATCAGCTCTGTATGTATGTGGCATCTTAAGTTGGTGGGAGTTTGCTGGTCCATCGAACATTAAACACACGTTATCAGCTCTGTATGTATGTGGCATCTTAAGTTGGTGGGAGTTTGCTGGTCCATCGTACATTAAACACACATTATCAGCTCTGTATGTATGTGGCATCTTAAGTTGGTGGGAGTTTGCTGGTCCATCGTACATTAAACACACATTATCAGCTCTGTATGTATGTGGGATCTTTTTTTTAATCTCACTTTGCTTTGATTTTTTATCAGAGCAACTTTTATTTTATGCACCTTTTATGCACATATAAGACAGTAAAGTTATTCAATTTCAGTTGTAGTTGAAACATGAATATATCAATCTCTAATCTAAGTGTCTTAGGTATTGACCATGTCATTATTTATTAATAAATGCAGACATTTAAGACTCACTAGATCGATTCTGCAGTGCAGATTCTAATTATTAACATTTTTTATAGGTATTTTGTATTTGGTAGTTGTTGTCTTAAATTCAAATAATAATTGTGCCGAATACATTAGATCACTTAATTAATAATGCATCCTCTATAATAACACTCGACAAGACAATATTGTTCCCACTTAATGAAACTGGGGGCCAACCATAACAATGTTTTATATGGACCTGAGTCTACGAAGTGCATCACATTTAAATAACTTCTCACAGACTCAGAGACAGCAATCAAAAAAGAGAACCAATCATGCTTCCCTTAAGCCCCATCTATATCTGTGCAAGTGAACATGCTTATGCCTTCACTGAGACAGACTGTTTAGAGGGTCTGTATTTCTAACACAAGCCAGTGGTGGGGTTGTGACAACATCGCTGAGAGGTAACGGATGAGAGGAGGAGAGGGAGAGAGAGCGTGCTGTTTGCTGAGTCAGCTGCCTCCTTGGGCTGAGCTCCCCTGGCGCTCTTTGGAAGACATCAGACATTCCTCAAAGCGTTGTTAGAGCGAGCGACATGCTGCTGCATTCACTGAGACGCTGCATCATAGCCAAGATGTGCAGCTTAACTTTTAATCTCTCGGCAAGGGGCTTTCCTCGGGCGGCCATTGGTGTTTGTTTACACGTGAAGCTATATTGTGCCAGATATGATGGGATCATGTTAATGTCATGAGCCATGTGTTTGCTTCCATTGAGCTGTTATGACTGTCATTACTGCATGCTTGTGCAAGCGGAGTGGGGACATGGAACTTGAGACGGAGGTGTATGTGCGTGTGCGAGCGTGTGAAAGTTTGTGTGTGTGTGTGTGTGTGGGTGAATATTGAATCCTATTACTGTGTGTGTGGCGTGCGTGCGTGTACATGCATGCAGATGAATCTTGACTCCTATTACTCTGTGTGTGTGTGTGTGTGTGTGTGTGTGTGTGCACGCACGCAGCCACTCTCTCGGTGCAGCGGGCTGCTTGCTGCAGATAAAAGTCTTGAGATATTCCAGGACTCTCACACTGAGACAAGCTTATCCGCTCCCCCTCCTGACGGCTGTGTTGGTCCGGCCCAGGGTGATATTAATACACCGGCTAATGAGCCCCTTCCTCGAAGACGTGGAAACAATTGTTTGGCATTGAAACCAGGCTGCGTGCTGAATCAGACTCTCCGCAGTGTCTCGGAGCTCTCCTACGGCTCCCTGCGACGCCCAAACAAAGAGGGAAGGAAGCAACGCAGCTCCAATCACATTAATCACAGCCTGTGGGAACATCAGCTCCCTCTAGGCTGGGGAGAGACTTACATGGCTGGAGGATAGGAAGGGAGTGTGTGGGTATGTTTCTATTACGTGTAGAGTGAGCTGATTTCCCCCATGTACACACTAGGGGAGTATTACAGGCAATGTTTTGTCAGGGATGTTGGGTGCAAGCCAATGTCCAGTGCAGACTGCCATCTGTGGCTGTCAGATCCTTGGTGTGTTTGCACACAAACACACTTGCATTCATGTGCATACTGTATGTACTGTATACACGTGGGTGATGTGTGCATGATACTAACTGTGTGTGTGTGTGGTGCACGTGAGTTAATCACCAAGAGCGGTCTCCCTCAAGCCACCTAGTGTGTCCTGGGCTGACAGCGGTGTATTGATTAACATTGAGGGCTATGTCTCTCAACAGAAATGTAGCACACACATGAGATGTAAGTGTGCATCTGTGTGTGAAGCTTCGCATTGTACAACATTCATAACAAGTATTGTGCATGAGTGCATGTGTATCATGCTAATGGGCCTAGCTACATTATGTTCACTTGAATAATGGCCTGACTTTATTCATTCTCGAGTGCGTGCATGTGTGTGTGTGCGTGTGTGTCCGTATGCGTATGCATATGCATATATAATATGGATATTAGTGTGCAATACATCTGTCAATTGCCGTGTTGTACTGCACATGCATATATTTCTGTGCTTGCGTGCGTGTGTGTGTGTGGAATGTCTCCTCCCCTGCCACCAGATAAAGATGTCCAGCGCTGCTCTATCAGGTTACATCAGTATTCAGCTGCAGTGGCGCCAACCTATTCACTTAACAGGAACTGGGCACAATTAGCTGTTAACATTACAAGGCAGAATTAAGCCCTGGCCAGAATCCCCAGGGGAAATTAAACCACCGGCAAATCATTAAACCGCAAGCTAAACATTAAAAGCCATTTGCATTTTTATTGCACCTGAAAAGAATGGACCAGGTCTATTATCTCTGGGAGACAGAGGGGGACTTCTTATTTATTGTTGTCATATCGTCCCACGTGGAAAAACAATGGCATTTATCCGGGGCAAATGTGCAAACGAGAGGCCTCTTTTTTACTTTTGGAGGGGCCGTGATTACAAATTCCAACAAGGCAGAAAACGTCCGCCACACGCCGCAATACAACGTATTGTTTGTTATGCAGATCACCCCGTTTTAATCCCTCCCAAAATAAACAACCGTTTGCGGATGAGGCTCGGGCTGAGGAAGACCAATTCTTGGGCATCTGACAGGTTCTCTCACCTCACCAGTCTGCCGTCTGCTTGCAATTATGGTGTGAGTAAATAGAGTCAGACCATGACCAGAGAGCAATGGGAGACAAGTGTAGGGTTTATGGTGTGTACTTGCTCCTTTCTCATTTCCTTTCCTCCTCCGCTGTTGTTGTTCGCTAGGTGAGCGCTATGTGTGCCCACTCACCCCAGCGCGTCTCACGCTCGGTTGCCCCCTCCCCACGGCAACCATCGGGCCCCCCTGTGGCACGACACGCCCAGCCCACGCCCTCGGACCCTGACGAGACTCTAGCAGGCCTCCGCAGGTGAGAGGAGATTCCAAGAAGCTGTTTGTCTCTGTGGTGTGGAGTTGACGGCCTCGATATACTTACAGTTTGGCCATTTAGCAAAGGTGCTCATTCAAAGACACTTAACATTTTATTATTAGAGTGTCAAGTACTTAGGGGTACTTAACGCCCAGAGTCACACTATAAATAAAGGTAAATAGAGGTATAAAATGTTTTTTTTAGTTTAATATATTTTCTCAAAATAATTCTTAAGATGCATTTTCAGTTGGCAATGTTGTACAGTGTGTAGATAAATTTTTATAAACATTCATCCGTTTTGAATGTATGCTTTCTAAATGCATTGTACTGTATGTGCTAAAACGCAATAATAATTTAAAGACATTGTTAAAGGCTAACCAATGATTCAGCCTCCCTCCCTCTATCTCCCAAGCTAAACTGAGCTTCTTCAGAGACACACGCTGTCCCTGACACTATGGTCAGCCCTCCTCCTGACTGTAGTGACACAGCCTGTCACCAGCCCATTGAGTCGACACCCACTATGCAGTAACAGGCTTAGATGAACACTGTCATGATGCTGAGCAGGACCAATGTCTCAGGCAGGCCAGTGGCCGGATTAGTGTCAATTAGCAACACAGACTCCCTGGGATCCGATCTGTGGCTCCCCCATTATAGAGCTTAATTCCTGCTCTTGTTCTGCCTACCCCTGCACTTATCCCACACTGGCTCTGCTTCTCTCTGTGTGTGTCTCTCCCTTCTAAAACAATTGGCCTTTCTACTCGTCACTGTTGGCCAGTGTGAGCCGCATCCTGATTAACATAATTAAGAAACATCTCTCTCTCTCTCTCTCTTTCTCTCTCTTTCTCTCTCTTTCTCTCCTCCCTTTCTTCCCATCCTCACCTCCTTCCGTCATTTCGTCAGGGAGTTCATATCCAGTCTGAGGGGATTCAGTAACTTCTACAGCGGTCTTGGGGAGGCGCTGTGTAGCCGCGAGCCTGCTCCAACCAACTACTCCCTCTGCTGGAATGGGCAGGAAATGACAGACAGGTAATGGAATAGTGATTTATGATCTCAAAGACAGACGGCACCTGAAACAGCACCTGAAACAGCACAAGCACAACCTCCAAAAGGCCAAAAGATATATATATATATATATATATATAGAGAGAGAGAGAGAGAGCCAACACTGTTAGCTCAATGTAATGTATCTTCAAGAGTATTGTACCACATACATAAAGCTGCTAAACCGTCCTCAATGAGTTGAAGGGCAACAATTCCTAGGCGGGATGAAATACAACAGAGAGCGATGTAAATCTTGACTAGCTCTATTTGACGTTGTTAACATCATCCCGTACTGTCATCGCTTTCCTTCTCAGTTAATTGCTGCTTCGGTCGTCTTGCCTGCTTCGCTTTATGCCCCCGAAGAACCTCATTTGGGTTTTTGCAGTTTTTCACTTTACTTTATTCCCGTCCTTTTGCTCCTGTGTCGTAACTTTCCCCTTCCGCCTTGCGTCTGCCCCCAATTTTCAATTAGTCTGTCTTTCCAACCTGCCTTGGGAAATGTACATTGATTTGGATCCATGCAGAGGCACCAAATTCAGTTGAGATTTCATATGCTGGGGGTGCCGTTATCTTTCATCCTTTCTTCTTCAAGTTCCCTTGGAGGACTTGTCTGCTTTTGTGAAGTCAACTTTAATGATGTACAACCGCCCACCTAATGTCTTTCTTCGGTCTGCAGGGTGTAAGTACTGCATACCCGGGGAGAAACATGAAAAATGGATTTGCGTTTGTGCAGGGAGCAGGTTTGCAATGGGGCAGCGTTAACCTCTAGGTGGTCATAACATAACGGTCATAACATAACTGTTAAGACCAAATAGTGTGATAGGGAGTTGGGGAGATGAGATGGAGAGATTACAAAGTCATAAGGCAAGCTGTGCCTGTGTGTACCTTACTGAAGCCGCTCTCACACTGACACTTGTTCTGGATCATCCTCCATTATCCTCCTAGATAGGAGATTCTCCACAGCTCAATGTCATACAAACTCTAACCACTATTGTGCTATTTACTGATTGTGCTTTTACGGCACTGTGAGATGTGGGGCCAGAATTGGAGTCTGACTTTAACATGGCCACCATTATCAGGCTCAGATCACAGCAGCACATTGTTTCCATCAGAGAGCCAAAGTGCTAACAGTGATACTGTCAAGTCAAGTTTATTTATATAGCCCTTAATCACATTGCAGTCTCAAAGGGCTTTACAGCCTACATTTCACATGGAAACAAACAACACCCCCTTAACCTGCTCCTCCCCCCGGGCAAGGAAAACTCAATTAATAACCCCATGGGGGAAAAGGAAGACACCTTGGGAAGGGACCATAGAGGGAGGTATCCAACCCTCCATGACGGTTGATGCCATAGGTGATGATAGGCAAACAAGATATAGCAATTAGACTTTTAATAATATATTTCACATTGTCTACTTAAGAACTAACACATCAGAGAAACATTGTTTTGTAAGTTAGTTAATTAAGAGTGGTCTGTCAATTGTAGCATTAACAAACCCCACAGGAGTCCCAGCTCTGAGGAAGTGTCAACTCTCCATCTACCTATCAGGGTTAATTCATTTTCAAATGTATTTTATGATATTTTTGTTTTTTGGCATTTTTCTGTAGCATGGTTCCAATGACATGCATAAGCAATGGTTCAATGTGTGCCCCTCAAAGCGCCCTCTTATTGTGCATATCACAGCCCTGTCCACATCCTATGAGAATGAGGTGTGGGTGGTCCCTCATTACACTCCATGTCATCCTCTGCTTGCTGTCCCCACAGCAGGGTGCCTGGAGGCCTCAGAGGGCGACTGGGCGTGAGAATAACACCCTAGTAATGTGTAATCCTCGTGGATTGGACCACAGCACTGTCGCTGGGGGCTAGGTTTGCCAGGCAGGTCGAGTCACAGGCTCTTCTCTCGCCAAGCTGATGATGAAAACATTCTTCCAGTGGCACACAGTGAGTTCTGTGTGTTTCCAGAACTTCGCCAGTGCGCTCCTTCTAGTCAGAAGCTCTTGCCCCTAAACTGCCTATGGTAGCACATATTCCCTCTACGCTGTACTTAAAGGATCACACATCTCCATTATTAATGTGATAATTACCCATGGAAAGGGGTGAGATCATCACTAATAAGAGGAATAAATAACTCGGAGAATGTAATTTGAGTTTAATGAAAAGTCTGACACGAGTCTGATGAATGAACAATGGCCAGGGAAGAGAGAGAGAGAGAGAGAGAGAGAGAGAGAGAGAGAGAGACACTCAGAGTCTCAGCCAGTTGAAGAAGTGAGTATGACCTCATGCTTTGCCTTGGCTGCCAAAGGGCAGGGGAGAGACACATGTTTTTTTTCCAGTGCCCTTTTCTGTCTCTCACTAACCTTTCCTCAGCCAACAATTCCCTCCCACTTCCACAGTAGCAGACCCCCCACCCCCCCCCCCCACACACACACACACACACACCATATCATCCAGTATTTGCTGCAATACAGGAGCTGACATTTAAGTTGAGACCTCAGCCCTTAGCGTTGCTCATATTGCTGCGGTGCCAAGCAGCACCATCCATAATTGGGTGTGGGCGGCTCAGGTTACTTAATTTTATTCAAATCCCAAGTTCATTAAGTTCTGAGAGCTGCGACGGAGTTCAGCTGTTTAAACAGTGCAGCGTGCAGGAACACAGAGTTAGTCTTACTCACCCAGAGGTGCCGCATGGAAGCGTTAACACCGTAGAACGGAAGAACATCTGCCGCGATGCCTCAGCAGAAGAGAACAGTTGTGTTCTGCTGCACTCCTCCTCCTCTCCTACTCGGACACAAGTATGGAGGCGGCGTTGTCTCCCCAGCCACGCTGTTATCTCACAGCGTGTGAGTCTGCCCGTCAGGTACTTATCAGCCGGGTTCCATCCCTCTTCACCGAAGGACGGGATGCTCTTCCCGCTAATGGACGTTTATGTTCGAGGTACATAAACGCTTCCTCGTTGTTCCGCACTAACAGCAGTGTGTATATCACAGCTCAGGTCTGGATATAAAAGGCAACTAGTTGACCATTAACTGCTAGTAGTAGTAGTAGGCCCATTTATCTTCATATAAAACCGACAGCCTATTATAAAATCCCAACCTGTAAAATATGTAAGTTCGATATATTTATCTCCTCTCATTTCCTCTTATATTCTCCTATCCAACCTCATGTCGGCCATAATGTTTCTGGTTAGAGAAAGGGTTAGGCTGTGGCTAATCTGTTTTGTTTAAACTATTTTAACTGAAAAGTCTGCACCAGCCACAGCCACTGGAGGAACAAATGCATTTTATCACCACTAGATGGTGATAAATCCTAATATAGTCCCACACACTCCTTTTAACCAAGAGATCCTTAGTGTTAAAGGAGGCAGCTGTACCAGAGGTAAATAAAATGGGTTTATAAAATAGGTTTTCTTATCTCTGTTTCAGATTCTCTGCTCCTGGTCCAAAGCGCCCCCATCCACATGGCTCGGAATCCAAGAACAACAAACCTCTGGAACCTGTCATAAGCCAGATCATCGACAAACTAAAGCACATCAACCAGGTGGTGTGTGTGTGTGTGTGTGTGTGTGTGTGTGTGTGTGTGTGTGTGTGTTGTATCTGTGAAGACATTAACCCTATAGCCTATACTACAACAAACTGTTTATGGAGGGCACATTATGTTTTGAGTTTGTCTGTCTGATTAAACAGCTTCTCTGGTTTAAAGTGGGATTAAAGTATGATGCAACAATTGCATATTACATAAAAAAGGAATTAGGCCATTGTTCAAAACTGTCATGGGAGAGACTAATCAGTGTGTGTGTACAGATCTCAGAACAAGTGTAATCAACCACATTAACTCTAAACACCTGTGTGGATTAAAATAAAATTGTTTGTTATGTTCAATGTATTTGAAGAGTTGCTGGAATGTGGTTGGGTTTTGGCTTGGCTAGCGCTATCTGTCAGGGTGACTGATGTTTGTAGACTGCCATAACCACAAAAAGCAACAAACAGGAAATACAAAAAGCTTTCTAGAATTTAGCGGTATTGTTCAAAATATTACGCCATTTAAACGTATCTCTAGACAGGAGCTGAACTGTCCTTGGTGTTACTTTCCGTGTCACTGAGATTAAAGTTTTCTCTATTTGGATGTTCACTTTGTCTGCGTGTCAATTGACCCCCTGGAGCTATCTGACAGACATCATCATTTTAAACCTTTATTCCAGAACTGCAACCTGCATAGTGAAGCTGGCCCTCCATTGTATTTTGAGTCACATTATGAAATACTGTTTAGAGAAGAAGACATTATACTGTGTTATGTATTTGTATGTAGGCTATGAAATAGACTTTTGTGTCTTTGTTTTTAATAATTCTAATGTTGGTTCTGTACATTAACTGCAAGCACATAGGTTGCCGTATTTAATTTATATCAAATTCACACACAAGCAAAGCGTAGTACTACCGTTATCTTGATGTTGAGCGGTACTTTGTTTATGTTACTATTTACGGAGGCAGGGCTGTATATCATTATCGGATAATTTTTTCAACACGCACAGAGAACGATAAACTAGCAAAATGCGAGGAGACATTTGGTGAATTTGACAAAATATGCATTAGCTTACAGTTAGCTTGCAATCTATGCTTATAGCTGTAAAATAGATTAATTTTTCACTTGCAGGGCTGCTCATCCTATCATAAAAGCCCACTTCATTGGTAGCCAGAAGGTCAACAAATGTGAGAGCAGGGCATAAAGACACACTCTCCGTTAGGGTGATGAGTGATGTGTCAGCCTTCCGCACCCAGCTGTCGTCAAGGCCAAACTGCCTTCCCACCCCTGCGTTTCCATAGAAACCATGGAGAACCAACTTTGCTACTGTAGGCTATGCCCAGAGGTGCCCTGCCCTATACGGCCCCGCTCAGCAGATAAATCAGTCCACATCTGCCTGTATCGCCATGGTTACTCATACCTGTCAACATATTGGGTTGCCATCGGACACCTCCATAAAACTCATCTCCCATCTAATAACCAAGAGAGTGTTAGGTGTGCGCTGAAGGCTCTACGGCTCAGACTGGCCAATGGAGATCTAAGGAGCCTTTGGGAGCCTCCCTTCTCTCCTCTCTGCAACCAAAGGCTCTTTAAGAGAAAATACCACAGGCTGCTTGCTCCACCTCGGGAGACACTATAATTTCCTCAATTGCCTTTTGCTGTATTACCTCATGCGTGCGTATAGTCCTGTTTAAAACAGACATTTGCTCGGCGAATGTTACAAGACCCTCCGCCCCATTCTGGTGTTATAGCTCTATTTCACACGGAACTGTAACCACGGGTGTACAAGGAAAGCCCAGACGCATGTACATGTTTTGCTTGACTAAGAAATACATTAAGGGTACGCACACTCGCTCATGCAATAAGGCTAGTGATACTTAAAGGTGCCAGCCACGATTTATTCACCTGCAGCAAATATCTCCTCTCAGTCTGATAGCTGTCCCGATATGTAAGAGTAATCTTTATCGTCTCCACAAGGGGGCAAATATTTTTGCAGCAAGCAGGTACAAAAAGAAAATGTTCAAACATAGGTACATAGTAGTACAGTGTTAAACATTGAATAGCAACATACAAGACATAACAACATTGAATAGCAACACATACCAGATTATTTGTTCAGACAATGGATAGCCTCTGGGCAACAGAAAAAAATTAAATCTGGTGTTTCTACCTTGCTCTGTAAATAGGAACACAAACAAAGTGGTGCAGACCACACACAACATATATTTAGCATTGGTAATGCAAGTACCCTATGGCATTGAATGGAGAGGTGTGGTGTTTTTTTTTTAGTTTAGAAATCAACAATCTCCCTTCAGCATCACTGACTCTATACACAACAGGGACACACAATGCACCGCAAGCAGCCTGCCACCATGCGGATTATAATGTGCCTGGTTGTCTTTTGAAGAAAGAGGCAGAGAGTTCACCTAGCCCCGCCTCAGAGATCACGTTCCCCTGAGGTTTGGGTTTTCCCCTCTCGGCTCTAACTCCCACACCTGCACCACGTTTAAGTTGATCGCTCTTTTACTCTACGCAGCCATCCATAGTCTCTCCGCCTTTTATACCACTCACGTTCTTTGAACCCTTGCGAAGTCTTGTATATTGTTGTTCTTGTTCCTTGCCTGTTGGTGTGGTCTGGGTTCTGCATGTCTTTCCAGAACCTGTCTCCTGTAATGGCCAGTCTCTCTCCTTGCACTGTAGCTGATGTCCTGGGATTGTGCCCTATAGCCTGTTCTCCTGACTGTGGATTTTGGTCATCCACTTGGACATGACACCCTGGACTCTTTGAAAATATATCAGACGTTTAAAGTCTGACCAATTTAAAAACAATGATATAGTATAACCTTCAAGTAAAGTTTGTAATGTATTTATTCATTTCTTCATATGTTTTAAATATAAATACATATACAAACTTCTTATAGTAAAGCTAAACTGTGTGAATGCATTACTGCTGCGTCAGTGCTGCTAGGTCGGTGAAGAATAAGTGCTGATAGAATTACCTAAACGTGCTTGATGAGGCAGAACACCATCAATGGTTTATGACCGCGGCATAGCGTCCCGAATACATAAAATGACCTCCGCTAATCGGGCATCAAGCAAGCTCTCGATGCTCCGGAGAAAGTGTTGTTTAGTGAGAGGAGGTAAAAAAACTTTTTTACAAGCTCTCTGCCTCCCTGGCAATTGACAGAAGAACAACAGCTCTAGATGTTGCTAGGCTGTAGCAATTGAGCTAATTGAGCATCTGATGTTAGACTGTAGGCCAGCACTCGATGATAATTGCTTTCATCTGCCCCATTCGCTGTGTGTTTGAGGATGGGCCAGTGAGGAGATGGCATATGGATGTGTAATGTTCCTGCCATGCCAATTTGTTTGAGGCATGTAAAGAGCTAGGCTACACAAGGAAAAGGTTATTGTCCTTTATATGTTCTCAATATGGCCCGAGGCTACAGGGACATTTTCATATTGGTTTTCATACAGACGTTTCCATATTTTTTACAAGTCCTGCAAGGCACACATTCTTCCATTTGAATGCGCATTAGTCTCCTTTTGGCTCAACTTGAGGGTAATCAATGTGTCTTCCAGCTCGAACTGACCCATTTTACAGCCATGAATTGGTCCCAACCCATTGTTCATGAAATGCACTCATACAGCTCAGGGGCTCTGACTCTGAGCCATGCTGAAACATACAGGGGGACCTGGGATCCCTCTAGGGCACCAACTTCCCCATCACCATAATCCCCCCATATGATTAATTCCTCTACACTCAAGTGCTCTGTGACGATTGCCCTGGACATGCGACATTGCAGCGGAAATGTGTAATTTCTCACATTGTCAGCGTTGATCAGTGTACAGCCACAGTCTGCCAGAGAGGTTCTCCGGGCTCTTTTGAGGCTAAAATAACAGCCCATCCAAACAAACCCCACTTTCTCACGCTTAACAGTGGCTGATGTTGTGACGTCAGCACAGCCATGATTAAAGGGATGAGGAGAAATGAATATCTACTTTACTAGGCTTTTCCCACTTAAATTGTTAATTTCTAAACATAATAGGACTTCATGCCTTTTTTTTTATAAAGTTTTTTTATCTGCAGTACATTCCTGCCTTGGGCCTTGTGTATGTGCATGTGTAGTGTACTTGAGATAATTTGAGGTTATTTATGTATTGTAAGTGATACAGATACCATAGCTTACAGTGCAATTTAAGTTTATGGCTATACGTTTTTTTCTTGCATACGTGCACACTTGTGTATACACACACACACACATACAGTGTGGAAGCTGATAGTGAGACAGTCCTGAACACGAGGAATAACGCCCTGAGGATGCTTGATACCTCCTAATGTACGCTGACACTCCAAGACAAAGACATTACTGTTGAGGAGTGGTGTCATATCGTGGTCCTCATTGAATGTTAGGCTTGACTGCCTGACTGTGTGTAAGATTGTTTAAACTAGGGCAATTTATAGCATGGCTTTGCTCAGTCTTATGGGGAAGCAAGACACACTAAATGAAAACAGACTAGTTTTGTTCAGTATGCACATCCCAGCTGGGAAGCCAAAATGTTGACATTCGGTAATAGCATGTAACCGATGTTTCTGAATACTCTGTTCTGTTCTACTGTACGTGGTTCATTCATCAAGATGACTGGAGAGATGGGGAGTTATCAAGGTTCCCAAAATAGAATATTGTTCATGTTTTGGTGATAAGTTCCCGGCTTTCAGGAGATGGTTTATTTTTTCTGTTTAGCTTCCCAGACTATCAGGTTTCACCTCTGAACAACGGATCTCATTAGATACTCATGAGCTAGTGGCAAACTAGAGCAATTATGTGATTGCTCTTTGATTGTGGAGCATTCACCACTCACATTTGTTTGAAGAGTTTGCCATTTGGAGCTGAACTCTGGGGATTATCCTGATCTTGGAATCTTGGCTGATTTTGGAATACATACATTATGATAATGGTTGGATGGTTCACAAACACATAAAACGTGCATTGGTAATTAAGGACATATTTGACAAACATTTTGCTACCCGAATATATTTTTTATTATTTATTTATAAAATTAAACGGTTCAATTTCTCTGCTGACTTAATGAAACACAAGCATCTTGTCAGTTATGTTTTTAGATGTTTCTCATAGCTAGCTAATGAGCGAGCTAGCGTCTATGTATGTGCTTTGTTATAAATGGTTCCTCAGAGTCAGCACTGTGATCTAGTCTGTCTGCTCTTGCTCATCTTCCTTCCATCTCTCCCTCATTCTGTTTCCCCCTGTGCTTTGCTGTTCTCTCGCTCTCGCTGCCGGTGTTGAGTTGTACATGACAGACACGAGCGTCGTTGCACCCCCCTCCATCCTCCCCTTCTCCACCACCCCTGCTAAATCCCTCCCCGACTCCTTTCTCCCTACAGCTTCCCAGTCTAATTGAAGCCAGAACCTGGGAAAATACTGCAGGTATAGGACAGGAATCCAGTGTGGAAAATAAACCAGATCCCGAGCGCCACAAATTCCATCACGCAGACTCACTTCCTCTGAGCCGCAGTCAGTCACCAGGGTCCAGGCAGCGCACGCACGCGCGCAACACCTTTGTACGCGCATGTGCAGAACACACACACACACACACACACACACACACACACACACACATTTTACTGCTCGCGCTAAAGAGGTTGCATATGGCGGGGAGATGGCAGCACTACAGCGGACGTCAACGTTTAGTTTTTTGCACCGCATCTGTTTTGCCACGAACCGAAGCCGCGTTGGCAGGGCGGCAAACGGAAATGAAAACGCCTTCTTTAACTGTACTGCAGCGTGACGACACTTTATTGAGTAGTGTAATAACGCAGAGTGAAGGCAGCAGTCACACAGCGGCCACCGTTACAGTGTGCTAACAACAAGGCTTAAGGACACCGCGGGTGTTTCGTACACACCTACGTTAGCCATACATGCGCCGTTCAAACAGGTGGCTTGCGTTTGATGTTGTTTGGCGAGGGGCTTTTCAAACGGTATTGGGTGGGGCGTGGGGCTCTTTACTTTCTCCCCTGCTGACTTGCAGGTCAGACGGCACATGTGAGGGTCCTTTTCCTCCCAATTAGTCTGCCTGCTAATGAGGCCCAACCGCCCTTTTCACCTCCACCGCGCCTTTTCTCTCTCATCTCTCCTCCTCCTCTGTCCCTCCTTCTCCTCTGCTCACCCCCACCCTCGCCCACACCATCCCTGAGGCCCTAGACAGGGCCCCCCCTCCCTGCACGCTCCCCTTTTCCCCCCCATCCAACCCCACAGGGTATATAATTATCACTTGTGCGAAGCCCGGCTGCACGGCTCCCAGGTAGGAGCAGCCAGGGCTCCCAGCGTCTGCATATACATATACTGTATATACATACTGTATATACATATACTATATATACATATGCATGCCTTATGCCTCTCCCAACTGGTTGGCATCTGTGGGACGAGTTACGCAGAGAGGGTCCTCCCGGGACATCAGCGCGTCCCGGGCCTGTTGTCGTCCCCGGCCCCCTAGCCCCACAGGGGTCAGGGAGGTCACGCTTCCTGTTTCCTGTCTCTGCCAGGTCATCAGAGGGTCTCCCTGCGAGGGTCAGAGACCTCCACCGTTTGTCCTCTGGCTTTGGTGGAGGGAGGGGGGTGCGCATAGAAGCTCTCCTCTGGCCCTTTCAGAGTGTCAGCACTTCTTAACGTTATCATCCTCTCCCATATGCACTCCTTTTTATCTCGACCCCATGGCAACCGGACCCCCTCCTTCACACTGCCTTTTGTTTATATTTAATTTATAAGTTGCCCTCCCCATCCTCCCATCCTCCCGATCCGCATTATCTCAGCTTTATCCGTGCTGCGCTGATAAATGATCCCCATGCAAAACCAACCAGTCAGATTTGACCCAGCACTGTAGAAGAGAGAGAGAGAGAGAGAGAGAGAGAGAGAGAGAGAGAGTTAGCTATCTTTACCACCTGAACACAGGGCGGTGTGAATGTTACCACTACTTTCTACTACTAAGTTCAGACAGGACACGAGTCACGTTGCTGTATCGTCAACTGACCAGTTGATTGCTGCTTCACTCTCATTGGCCAGTAGTTACGGTGCGTTTATACTTAAGATGGTTTACCTGCCCCCTCCTCCCTCGGCACCACGTCTGTGTTGCTCATTGTCTGCTGTTGTTCCCCGGGGGATGGGAAGGGGGGGGGGGGGGGGGGGGGGGGGGCCCC
>JAODTR010025689.1:7500-23159 GCA_025399935.1 Amblyopsis rosae
TGTGTAGAAAGAGAACACGCAGTATTTGCATCAGCTGTTGTAATTGCAGAGCATGACCAGGAGATGGCGATATCATTCAAGTCATGAAGTCATGAAATGCACGCCCTTTACACCACATTATTTTTTTTCTCATGAAAAATCATGTTTATGCAACGTTTTATTACAAATTCTCGCTTGGTTCCCCATTTCATATAATCATTTGTTTCAGCTGTTATTATATTATGCAAGTGTTAAAATCTGTATGGTAAAAGATGTGTTGAAATTCCCACAAATATATTTAAAACAAAGCTAAAAGCTGCTGAATCTTAAATTACAAAGAATAGTGTGTGCATGCTAACAAGCTAAATATGCACATCATTAGCATAATACATTACAAATAATGTAATAATAAAAATGTCACATTCATTAATGCTTTTATCAGCATTTCTTATTGCATTTTTGCATGAAGAGCAACAGATTATGTGAAATTAATGAATGTCCCCCAATATAGAGCCAGAAATGTTCAAATGTATTTAATATATCACACAGTTTAATTTGATTTGCCGTAATACCGGAGCATTAATTAATCAGAGCATTAAAACAACCATTTCAGAATGTGACCTTTGACTATTTAGAGAGGAACAAGACAACTTTTAGGTTAAACATTCAGTCCATTAAAACAAAATGAATAAGTATAACCAAACATCCAACACATTGAGTGACGTGTTTTACAAATGAGATTGAGAAAAAATGCTTAAAAGGTCTAATAGGCCTATTACTAAAGCGGCATGATGTGCTTCATTGGAAATGTGATTTAACTGACAGTATACTAGCGCAAATAAAAGCGTATAGGCTATAATGAACACACAAAAAACAGCACGGGCAATGTCTGTTTTGTCAAAGATACTAAAGAAATACAAAGTTATATTTGAAATAGCCTGTCACTTAAACCATTATCCATTTTACACATCAAAAGCTCAGTAGTCCAGTTGCTAAGTCCTTTTCCACATAATAAGGTTTTAAAAGTTTAGTCTCCCAGGTATAAATGTGCAACTGTATGCTTGTGGCAATTGATGACAATTGATGCTGAATTAAACACCTGCTTAGAGCCCCTGTGGCCACCAGATGGACCCTAAGAGCACATGACATCTTTAGAAATATTTTAAATATTCTAATATTTTTTCAGTAGCAATCATACAAAACACAATAGAATGTTAATGGAGTATTATACTATGCTACTATACTAGTGTTTTAATCAATAACTGCTACCTCTGTAACAGCTGGCGTCACATTCAAAAAAGTTATGTCACAAAAAAGAACAGAGAACCGGGAACATAGAAAATAATTCTTCTTAGATGAAGTCTTGGACCAGTGATTCTCTGAGATCCTCGGTTACAGCCTTGTGAGGTAAAAGGAACTAAACGCTTGTCTTCATGTGAGCCTGTGACATTATAAAATCACATTTGAGCCTTTGCTTCTGAAATAGCTAATGCTTCTTATAGCCTACAGTCTATTAAGTCTATAGAATCAAGGAAAAATATGTGTATTAGCCAGTAGCATTACTTTGCTGTTAGTAATGCTGTATACAGTATGTATTGTATGGTGTAGCAATCTGTCACGGTGCGATTGTGTGTTTGTGTTAAAGTTGCACTTTTCAATTTGAAGTTGAAATTAAGGTGCTTTTGAACAATCATTTGCAGATGGACAAATGCTTATTTATCAGGTTGATGTGGCAAATCAATGAACATATCAGTAGAAATACATCTTAAATAGCAACTATGCATTTTGTGCATGTAGTTTAACAAAGCCATTACAGTAACTAAACTGCACACAAGAAGCAAGGACATTTGTGAACACTTGTGGGATCAGCGATCAACTTGTTGGGACCAACGCAACCTCTTTGGCCGACAAACGCTGGGTGAAGAATGGGATGCCATCCCACAGCAGTGTGTGACCAGGCTGGTGACCGACTTGAAGAGGAGGTGCCAGGCTGTTGTTCAGTTGCAAAGTAAATGACAGCCCATCTCGAAATTTTAGAAACCTGCTGCTGATAGTGTGGCCTGGGTAGGTTAGACATGGCTGATGCTTGACAGTAGACCTACGCGTGTAAATTATTTTAATTGGATCAGCTTCATGGATCGGTTACAACTGTCCAATTGTCACCGATACCGCCAAAGGCAGCGGATCAAGAGAGAGAATCCCACATAATGCTATTTGTTGAATTTGACTAAATGTGTTTCAGCTTACAATTAGCTAGCAATAGCTGACTATGCCTTTAAGTGTGGACTGTGAACATAACGTCAGTGATCACGGGGGGTGGGTGTTGATGGTAGTTGGGGTGGGGGGGGGGAGTTCCGTTGTCCCACTGCTCATACATCATGCATGTGTGTGTGGGTCTGTCTGGTCAGCACGGAGACACTGGAGTGACCCATCCATCGACCCCTCGAAGGATTCCCTCTCTCTCCACCTATCTGTATATGTCTCTCTCTCTCCCTCTCTCTCCCCCCCATCTGTCTCTTTCTCTCTCTCCCCCTATCATTCTATCTCTCTCCCCATAAATGTCTGTTTCTCTCCCTCTTACTCTTACACCCTCATTATCTCACTCCCTCTCTGTCTCTCCCCCTACCTGTCTCTCTCCCCCTCTCTGTCTCTCTCTCCCCCTCTCTGTCCCTCTCTCCCCCTACCTGTCTCTCTCTCAGCCTCTCTGTCTCTCTCTCCCCCTCTCTTTCTCTCTCTCCCCCTCTCTGTCCCTCTCTCCCCCTACCTGTCTCTCTCTCCCCCTCTCTGTCCCTCTCTCCCCCTACCTGTCTCTCTCTCCCCCTCTCTGTCTCTCTCTTCCCCTCTCTGTCTCTCTATTTCAAGTTCCAGCTCAAGTTATCTTAATTAGCATGACAGTTGTTTAACCAGTATTGCCAAAGCTAGAATCAGGTAACACTCAACAGGAACAACAACATTACAGACATCTCCCTCACCTTTTTCCTCTCTGCCTTTCTCCATATCTCTCCTTGTCTCTCCCTCGCTCTCTCTCCCTCTCTCTATTCCACCTTTCAATCCCCTGCTTGGCCTCGCAGGCTTCCACTCTCTCCTCTCCAACATTTAACAGTCACCTCCACAGACAACTGCCAGACTTCGCTATGGAGGAGAGAGCTTACTCTAAGCCCGGAGGACGTGAACCCTCTCACGAGTACTGATTCTCCTAAGCACAAGGGGCTGGCAGAGGTGAACACTGGACGAATCTTATTTGCAAAACGCTTAACTGCATGGAATCTCGTTTATGGCCCCAGTTCATCACCGTGGACCTTATCTCGGAGTGCAGCAGAGAGGATTTGTGCAGGGATTCTGTTTACTTGTGTAGATCGTTATTTCCTCGTCATATTTTCACAAATGTGAATGGAAGCTCTAACATACAGTACAATACCTCATTCCGGTGAGAAGGCCATATTCGTCTTCCTTTTCTTCTATTAATATTACAGTATCATTATTATTAGTGGTAGTAGTAGTAGTATTATACTTATTATTATTATTATTATTATTATTATTAGTAGTAGTAGTAGTAGTAGTAGTATAATAATAATAATTACTATTATTATTATTATGTGAGGCTATCTTGATCCAGTGTCCCAAATTTGACCTAATTTAAACAACAACAAACAAGTTATAACATGTCATGTTTAAATGTGTGCTTAGATATGAAAGCTAAAGTCAGCTATTGCAAGCAAATTGTAAGATAATACACATTTGAGATTGAATTTAGCAAGCGTTCTTGAAAATGACTGACCCTGCCTTTAATTAAGTGGCTAATCTGGATAAATCAGCTATTGCAAGCTAATACACTTTTTGTCAAATTCAACAAATATCTCCTTGCATTTTGTCAGTTTACCGTTCTCTGTGCATGTTGAAAACATAATCTGGTACTTCTACACAGCCCTGCCTCCGTAAATAGGAACATATACAAAGTGGCGAACACCGGTTGTATCAACAAAGCTTAACAATCAATTTATATGTGTGAGGCACAGCCGCGGAGGTCCTTGGAGCGATACTGTTTTGATTTGAGCTCGAAGTTAGCAAGAAATTAGCACCATGCCGTTAAGGCGAGGTTAAAGATGGATTCTGAAGGAAGATTGTGGATTTCTTTTGAACTCGATCAAAACAAAAACACATCTCCCTTCAATGCCATAGGGTGCTCCCTCAGATGCTCCGCCCCCTTCAATGCCATAGGGTGCTCCCTCAGATGCTCCGCCCCCTTCAATGCCATAGGGTGCTCCCTCAGAAGCTCCGCCCCCTTCAAAGCCATAGGGTGCTCCCTCAGAAGCTCCGCCCCCTTCAATGCCATAGGGTGCTCCCTCAGAAGCTCCGCCCCACACATGAAGCAACATGGCCATAACATAGTGTTGTGAGGCGCGGTCTGCACCACTTTCTTTGTGGTCTCATATTGTAGAGCTGTGAAAAACACCTGGTTTATATTTGTTTCACACCCTCAGAACGGGCAGCCATCGGAATTAAATAAAATGTATTAGGTTATTGAATTCATCATTTCATCTATGTTATGTCCATTTGCTACATGTGCACTACAGGTGTGGGTGTCCTTCCGTCAGCTACACACAGACGTGAAGCGTGGTGGTCGGAGGGCGTCGGGGGAGCTGTAGATTCTGTCTCAGTGACTCCGGGTCGTAACTCTGGACAACATCACGGCAGGAGAAGGAGAACATCGCTGCCTTGTCCTTGGCAGCAGCCTCATCTCTACCCAGCACGGCACGCCGCCGACGCATTTTACGGCTGGATCGAAGCCGCTCAAGTTTATGTGTTTGTGGCTGTCAGAGCGGTGATGAAGGGGCGCCATACATAACACGGGAGTAATAGAGAGGGACAAGACAATCGATAGCCAGAGGACCGCTTTTGACCTGCGCTTTAAAATGACAAATGTCAGCCTGCGTCGCTAAGAATGCCCCTCTGCTCTCAGGCACTACAATGAGGAATGTATGCAGAGATGCAGAGACAATATACACACACACACACACACACACACACACACACACACACACATATATATATATATATATATATATATATACACAGAGCATTCAAGATTTTATTATTCCTAATTTTGCTTGATTATAATAAATAATCTATATATGATCCTGTCTGCCACTAGATGTCACGCTAGAGCACAACCACCTCAGACCTAAACAAATGCTCTGTGGTCAACACACATTCATTCCATATGAAGACAAAGAACAGCTCAGATTACACATTAACACACACACACACACACACACACACACACACACACAGAGGAAGTGTGGTCATCCCATTTCTCAGGACATTACTCCACTTTAAAAAGTAATTGCTGCTGCTACAATGTTTAAAATGAATACATAAACACTCAAACATTGAATGCGTGCAGATCTTGGTGGTAGTAGCAAATATTCAAACGAGAACTTTGAAGGCCGATCGTACATAGCATCATTACAGTACATAGCATCATTACTGTATTTAATGATGATATGTTATGTTTGGTTATTATTTTGTGTTCAAATTAAATTAAAATGAACGTTCTAATATTAGCTGTTTGCTAACACCCCCCCCCCCCCACACACACACACACACACGCACACTTGAATGCCTGCATGAAGGACTATTGGCGTCATAGGTCAAAACGTTTCAGAACGCCACACCGTGTCCCCTGTGTATGTGTGTGTGTATGCGTGTGTGTGTGTGTGTGTGTGTGTTATGTGTTGTGTGTGTATGCGTGTGTGTGTGTGTGTGTGTGTATGTGAGCTGTGCGTGTGCGTCCATGTGTGTGCATGCGTGTGTGTGTGTGTGTGTGTGTGTGTGTGTGTGTGTGTGTGTGTGTGTGTGTTGTGTCTGTGTATACACACGCGTGTGTGCATGCAAGAGATCTCACTTCAGCTCCAGTCTCCAAAGGCCACACTGGCAGTAGCGGTCTTGTAAGTGGAGAGAGTAGCTTCACCTGCTATTGTAGGCAGCCTCCTGCATCCTCGCTGATAAAAATGCATCTGCTGAGCTGAGAGATAACACAGTGACTCCTCAACATGGATCCCCTCTTCCCCTCTTCCACACTGTCGCGGCAGCCATCATTCCAGTGTCTTTCCCTGCGTCCCCGCCACTCAACCATATTGAGCTAATTCCCTCTTGTCACGGCGATTCCCGGTTTAGAGTTCTGGTCCACTTTCTACCGGGTTTTCCGTCGCCTTCTCTTCTCTTCTATTCTCTTCTCCTTGGGTTATTTTAGCTCCAGATGCTACTGCTGGGAAACACTGAGCTCATGTCGCAACTTGTTAAAGCCGGAGCGACGCTGCAACTTTCACAGCGTGAACGTTAAGCACTGATTTGTATTCAGAGAGATTTCAGGGTATAGGCTGTTGAGTAATCCTGATAGGTGAAAGACTTAATCAATCGTGATTTTATCAGGAATCCTTTCCATGATCCTATTAACCCATGCTCATCCTACTGTATGTAGAAGGTGCATACAGTACTTAACCTTTAACAAAAGGGTTAAGCATTAGCAGTGAGGCAAGACAGTTAATTGCTAGTTAAATGCCAGTATTTTTTTGTTTACATTATTGCCTACATTACATTTTATTATAACCAGGAACCATTAAATGGGTTTAACACAAAATATGGCTTTTCAACTTTAGATTTCTGCCTGTCATTGAGTACACGTCAAAAAGTATACAGTAGATGTCTGAATATGTCTTTTCATGGTCACGTACTTTTGGGAAATACTTTCAGAGTGGCCTCAGTGTGGTGCCCCGCCCTTGTGGCCAGGGTGGGCGCTGCAGCAGTGGACTACTGTGACGTCTGTTTTCATGGTAACGTCCAGCTAATTGTAAGCACCTGCCAGCCCTTAAATTACAGATCCTCCTTGCCAATCTTTGTGTGAGTCAATCGGAGGCAGATTCTGCATGCTCTCCCCGTGTCTGCGTGGGGTTCCTCCGGGAGCTCCGGTCGCCCCCCACTATCTAAAAGAAACATGTTGGGTTCACCCTCCAGTCAGTGTCATCTGACCTGTGACACTGGCCTCTATCTGGAGTCAGCGGCTGCCCACTGGGTTAAGTGCAGAGGATGAATTTCACTGCATTTATGTGTATGTGACAATAAAAGCATCTTTACCTTCACTGTTAGAATACTGTTAGAATGGTGAGTAAGCTGAACCATTATTGCATTTTTTTCAATCAGCCTTATTGCATCAACGCAAACATTCACACACAGGTCTAAAAGCCGTAAGTTGCAGCAAACGGTAGCTACTGTCCCAGAGAACCAATCAGTGGGTTCACTGCTCTGCACCTCGATGCCAGTCAACATGGAGCACATGGGTGTGTGGGGTTAAATAAAGGCTGCATCGAGTTACATCGATTAGCCAAACAAGACAGAGGCATTGATTTGGAAAATCCTCTAATAATACGCTGACTGAGCGCACTGCGTTATTGCTGTTGAATCCCCATTAGGACTCAGATATAGTACACTGTGGTACGCTGATGCTGTGACAATACGTACGGTAGTTCTAAATAATAATAATATAGTGCTGTTGTTTACAGCACCAGACCTGCATATAATGTATACAGTACATGGATGTAATAAAGGGCTCCTAGTGGGATGTTGCAAAGGGGGGTGGGATGCACTGTGTGTGTGTGTGTTGTTGGGGGAAGATAGTGGTAGTGGATAATGTGTGCGTGTGTTTGATACGTGCTTGATTGTGTGTGATACGTGTGTGTGATACGTGCGTGCGTGTGCACGTGCGTGCATGCCTGAGTGCGCGTGCATGCGTGTGTGTGTGTGTGCGATTGTGATACGTGTGTGCGTGCCTGCGTGCGTGTGTGATACGTGCGTGCATGTGCGCATGCCTGTGCGTGCGATTGTGATATGTGCGCGCGTGGCTGCGTGCGTGTGCACGTGTGTGCATGCCTGAGTGCGTGTGTGGGGAATGGGTGCAAGGAGAAGCTCATTCATCAAGTCGTTAAGGGAGGTGGCTCCGGCGGTATTTCAGCCTGTCCATCACGAGGAGGAGCAGGAGGAGGAGGAGAGGACAGGAGGAGAACTCCCAGAGGAGAAGTTTGGCCTCCCTCTCCCTGTCTCTCTCTCCCCACCACTCTTCTTCTCCTTCCACTTCTGTCACTCTTCCGCCTGTAACCCCCCCATTACTCTCTTGCTTAATCTGTACCCCATCTTCCACCTCTCTCTCTCTCTCTCTCTCTCTCTCTCACACACCTATGTACGTACATACATACGATCGCTCGCACGCACACACACACACATGCTCTCTCTCGCTCTCTCCTTTTTACATCTCTCCCGGGAGGCAGCCCTTGACTCTCACATGGCCACTGCATGCCAAAAATTACTATTGACATTTCAATTCAGGTTTCACCTCACCTCACCCCCCCCCCCCTCTCTCCCTCCATCTCTCCCCCCTCTCTCTCTATCTCTCAGTGGTGATGCGTTCTGGCAGGAGCACATTTACATGTCAATGGGGCAAAGAGACAAAGAGAGGCAGAAGCCGATGCTGCCCTCCCGTGTCCTTAAGCCCGCGGCATCGCCCGTGAATATTTGTGCCGTTGAGGAGGGGGCGGGTTGTGCACTGGAATTGTTGCCTTAAAACACTGTCGGGTTTGGCCTCAAATGCCTCCGCTCCTTCCCAAGGACGCTGTATCCCCGCTGGGATTTAAAAAGTTGTTTTGCAGGGTAATTATAATATACGCTAATGTGTGTTTTTGTTCAAATACTTTGGAGAGTTTCAAAGGTGCTGCTGTATTCAGGTGTTCTGACGAAGCTAGCCATCGGATTGTGTTTCCTCAACATGCTGCTCATGCACACTGCCGTTATTGAGTCATGTGCGGCATGCTTGAGACAACACCCATAGATTTGTATTTCTAGCTAGTACTGTCATGTCTTTAGCAAATGTATAAGGCCTTCGTGATTTTACATGTAGAATTTGATTCGGTTAACGTTATTTGCCAGGTTGTAATTAAACTTTTGTATATTTAATATTTATTTACATAATGTTAACCAATTCCCACGGTTCCCAACTTTAACAAGAACGAAACTATGGTTTGGGAATATTTGTATTTTCCCCATGCCAATTTCCGAAGAAATGTGCAGAGGTGTCAAAAGTACACAAAGTCATTATTTAAGTAGAATTACACATACTAAAAATGACTCTGGTAAAAGTAAAAGTACTGATTCAACTTCTGTACTCAAGTAAAAGTAAAAAAGTACAGGCTCTAAAATGTATTGAAAAGTGAAAAGTTAATGTTCTAAGTTCTAACAACATGTGTACCGGCAGTTTCAGGGCAAACTCTAACTTTTAAAACAATTTTATCAAATAAGCTTATCATACTATAGTTTTGCTATAGGAGCCAAAGTTCTTCACATTGTGAACTCAACAGTACTGTATATGTAGGTTAGACTGGATTATTTTACATTGCTTTGACACAAAACTTTATTTCAAAACCTAACACTGAATACAAACATATTGCAATTGCATAATATCTGAAAAACTGTATTACAAATCTGCAATTAAAAATATATTATTTAGAACAATTAGACCAGCAGCAGCTGCTTCCCATTGCATCATATTGCCAGGGATGGATCAGACGTGCCAAACATGTTATTGTGTATTGCCCAACATGACATGCAATGTGATGTGATGTAGATGAGAAGTTGTGGCTAAATGCAGAAGATAGTGTTGACTAGCATTGCCACTAAATGTAGATGGTTTATTAATTGGCTGTTAAAATGTAAGGAGTAAAAGTAAAAATACTTATACTTGAGTAAAGTACAGATACATTAAAAAGTTGCTTAAGTGCAATACTTGAGTATTTAGACTTAAGTAGCTACTTCCCAGCTCTAAGAGTATGTAGGCATAAAGCTACGTGCGCAACGTATGCAACAATGACAAGCTTATTATTATTATACTGTGAGAGTTCTAACTTTATGGGATGGGAAATGGAAACACAAAACGCGTAATGTGGCAATTTTCTATAAGGCAGCGTTATTGTGGCATTTTTCAACAATGCAGCATAAATCGGCTCCTTTGTTTGATGCTGTTTCACTTGGGGCACCATGGTAACACAAACCTGCAGGCACCTTTTTGTACAAAAAGCTTTCTACAGACCACTAGAGCAACAATGTTAGTGAGTGAGAATGTGTGTTAATGCAATTGACTAATGAGACGGGGATATATTTAGGTTAGCGTGTGAAACAAATTAACGCATTTTGTAAATGTTGTTAATTATTAAATTAACAAAAGCTAAGAGTGTGCGCATGAGAGAGAGTGTCATGCTGCATTTCAGTCTTTTGAATATGATGTTGTGAATGCTAAAGATATGCAAGTAAAAATATATTTTCCACTCATATACTCCAATCAAATCAAAATATATATGTAGTGTTTGTGTGTGTACAACAACTTGAGTGAACATTTGTAAAAATGTTAAATGCAGTAGGGATTAAAGGTAAAGCATGGAGTGCGCACGCTTCAAAACTAGTTTGTTCATGCATGTATCTTCATTTCAGAGCCCCGTAAGGTATCTCTGACTGGTCCCTGGGCACGTATGCCTTGTTATGATAGCCTGAAAGGATTCATTGCATATGTAAATAGTGCTGGCTGCTGCTCAACAGAGGAAAAAATAAAAAGCTCTGCTGCATTGATCCGGGCTTCTGCAGTTGGCCAGGGTTAAGTGTTCAGCTTCCATTAGAACAAAATTCATGCAGGGGTTTGTATAACTATGCCAGAGTCAATCCCTATTACTGCTTAGCACTATCGAGTTGCTGCTTACTTTAATAAAAACGCATGTCAAAGAAGGACCTGTGTATTTCTGTGTGCGTATGCATGTGTTTAGGCTTCGGTGTGTGTGCGTGTGTGTGTATTTGCACATCATTTGAATCAATATACACAGGAAAGCTGCATTAAGGCTGTGCACTGGCAATAGAGGCAGTGGATCTTGTGCACCAAATGTTCTCTCAAAACCAGCAGAGAAAACATGACTTTCAACGTCCTTCTCCCTAAGGACACAATCTCGTCTCTGTCTATTTACTGGAGACCATCAATCTGTGACTTTTCCTTATTGCCAAGCTATCATCATTCCATTTTTTTTTGGCGCTTCTTCTACCAATGCAAGCTTTCAGGTTTGGCCTTGGTAACCTTGGTAACCTTGGTAGAGGCTGCTCTTGTTAAAACAATGAAGAAAATACATAGAAATTCAACCAATCCAAGACTGTCCGTAATGGCCCTGCATGATTTAAAATGGTTACTAAGGTTACATGCGTTACTAACCTAATTCATGCACCTGCCTAGTTTAATCTCTTTGAGGTTAACTGGAGGTTAACATGGTCGCGTTGCACCTGTAACACACATCATTTTGGAGATATAAAACATTACATTACACTTGTCATGTTGACAATCCTGAAGTTCAATTAGCACCTTCCAGCAATACAGTAGAACACTATT
Source organism: Amblyopsis rosae (assembly GCA_025399935.1). NCBI lineage: Eukaryota > Metazoa > Chordata > Actinopteri > Percopsiformes > Amblyopsidae > Amblyopsis > Amblyopsis rosae. Next base: position 18,944 of record JAODTR010025689.1, read on the forward strand.
AAATGCTGTGCCTTGGAGTTACAATTGTATTAACAATACAATTGTGTATATTTTTTACAATGGTGATAAAACACAATGGTGGGGTGTAATTTTTGCTCAATGTATAATAGTTCCTTAAAAGCCAAGATGGAACACTATTCATGTTTATATATAAATATAAATGTACGGCAATAATTTTTTTTATGTCATAATCTATGGTCATAATACAGTAATAGATTTTAGTCATAGTTCCTTTAAATAAAATATTTGTCATCCTAGACCTGAGGAGGATACAAGTAACTTATTACACCACAGTTTTGTCTGCATTCTCTTAAGACCATAGTTTATGGGAAAGACGAGATGATGAAGGTGAGAGCTGGCTTATGCTGAACATTTTTAATATTCAAATGCGGTAGCAACGGTTAGCCTTGGTCTTAACTCAGCCTCCAACGGGATTATAGATTCCAGATACGCCCAATGGTTTTATGGGCTGTCGTATAACGGCGGGGAATTTTGACAAGGGATAGAAATTTATGTCCGCAGGTATTCAGCAGGGTCCCTGAGACACCTATCTTTTCCCACGTTGGGATCTTCAGGCAGACAGGTAATATATCGGCCTGCCTCTCTAATTCTCACTCCGATTAGACTGAGCCATGAAGAGTGAGACGATATAATGTTTTTATAGCTGAAGAAAATATCAGTGCAGAAAAAAGAGAGGTATTGGATAAGTACAGCAGTTTCATAACCTGTGTATGTCTATTGTGGATATTGTTTTGGGAAATCAGTTTGTTGGCTGTAATCCTGCCTACCAGACACAGCCAACTGTGAATGAGTCATTGTGGTTAAAGGTGGAGTCAGCAATTGTAGTCAATTTCAGTGAATGATCTCCCCAGAGTCCACTAGCTGCATGTACTGTGTGTTTGCTGAATAAAACATCCTGCGTTTCTACTAGGGATGTGTATTTTGGTCATTTTGACTGCTCGAGTACAGACAGAGAAAACGGGCGAGTACTCAAGTACTTGTATTCTGGGCCCGGGAAGCGTTGATGACGGAATATAACTGATGGGTAAACACACAGGATTGATCTCTCAATGAGTGTGTGTTCGCCAGAATCAAAAGTTAATTAAGAATTTAAATGTAATTAAAATGGAAATGGAAAACTTTTTTGAATTAACGCATTTCATTAAAAAATAAACTTGCACATATATCGCTGGGTCATAACATCCATGAAGCATCTACAAAAATACTTTGATACCATAGTTACAATGCAGTATAGTGCTATAAATATGCCGTCAAATTTTTAATTGTTCCAAGCTGACTGAACATACAGTAATTGCAGCCAGCGCATTAATACAGAAGAATCTATATTAAATATAGTATATGTTGGAAATACACAACGCAGAGTGTGCAAGAGGGAGTTAGAATAAAAGAGAGAGATGCTGGTAGCACAGGCTATGTGTTTGAATGTACGGCCGTGATCTTTTAGTTTATCCAAATAATACAATCGAATAGGCAGATATCCTGGTTTCAGAAAATGGTACGTAACCGAATTTTCATGAAGTTACGCTAATTTAATTGAACGTTTTACCTGATATGTTGATGGGATGACAGGCGGAAAGTATTGTTTGACTAACAAAATGGCAGATAAGAACAAATCCTGTTTTGGTCAGACTGCTCGTCAATCAAAACTATGGCGAAGTTGAGTTGTTTGGTACCGGAATACTTACTAGACTATTGCAGTAAAATGTTATATCATGTTAAGTAGCCCATTTCATTAAGTTGAGAGATACATAATTAATTCACAAAAGTATTTGTGCGTTGTCATCATTGATCGTGAAAATGTGGTTGATCTTTGCTGTCACAGACGAGAACTCGTGTTCTCGAGTACCCCTGCCCATCCCTAGTTATTGTACGACACAGCCCTGGCTCAGCAAGCACACACAAAATTGTGCAGACACAATCCAAGCTGCTGCAATATGTGGTGGTCAGAGCTTCTGGAGCATCCTATGGAAATGTATGGCGCTGAAGAGATGTAAACAATCTTTCTACAGACTCCATCTTTAAGGAAACTGGTCTAGTCTCCTAGCAAGCTGCATTCATATAGATCAGAGGTTCAAAATGGGCGAACCGTGCCAACATGTTTGCTTTGAACTTGAATTTTGAACGATTTGTGTAAACATTTCAAAATAATTTGATTTAATAAAGTCTCACCCTTCACCCAGCGTCAATGTGTGTTTGCCGAGAACTACCTCCTCAAACCGTTTACTTTTGAAGGAAACATTCGCAGTGAACACTAAGCAAACAGAAAACTGTTTAAATATGATAGCAAACGTTCACAAACGTTTGCTATGTTCGCCAATTCTGAACGCACCTCTGTTGTCTATGTAAACAGTTATACAGGAAATAAATAAATTCCCTAAATAATACATATGCCGATACAGTAAATAGAGCATGTGGGATTATACTATGAACTATATTATTATACATTACTGTACCTACAAACCTTATTTACATGTTTGTACCGTCAAACATGTCAAAACAATGTCATATCCTGATCTCATAACCACGCAGCTAGTGCACATTAAGATATATTATTATGGAATGTGTTGCTATATCGCAATCCCTCCTCTCTTTCTGAATATATCTCTTGTTTATTATAGCATAGCTCTGTGCTGTAAATGCACCAGTTAATTACAGCATACAGGGAACAAAAGGCCTTACAGTAAACATGGAATCGTTGACATTTAAGTGATATTAGCTATTGCTAAAGCCACAACAGTATAGCTTCCCTTAAGTCAGGGATGCTGGAGAAAGCTGGTTGATATTTGAACTCAATCAAAATACAAACACCCCTCCCTTCATTTTGTTTTTATATGAGCAGATATACACATTTTTCCACATTTCCACATTTTTAAGATAGTATGCCAGTAAAATAATATTGTATAATGCTGTGTTTGTCCGAACAAGAGAACATGGCCGGTGGAAACCTGCCTGCCGAGGTTTCGTGAACGCGCAGTGGCAGACAGATGGAGACATATAATAAATAAACAAGGGATGTCCTGGGTAGCTCCTCACGTACACAATGACAGTAATTATGCAGAGGGTCATTCAATTAAACGAGGCCGAGCACCTTACATGGCTTGGTCGCTTAAAATGAATTATGGGTAATTTAACGACTCAATCCTGTACTTAAGCAGCATTACACACCTGCATATGGGGGGAAGCTAAATCAGTGTCACCCTCTAGGTCTGCACCCGAGACGTGCCAGAACAATTAATACACCTGTATATCTTAAAACTGGTGTGCAGGGAGAATTGTGCTGTGAGCTTGATTTAGCTTCTGTGACATGTGTAACAAGTCTATTAGTTCTGTAGCTACAGATTTGTATTGTATGTCATAAGTCTCACAACTTCTAGTTGATTAGTAATAATATAAAAAGTACAAGGTATATTTTTATCCAATGTAAGACATGTACAAGCTGGAATCTAATTAGCAATTTAATGTCTGCACAGTTAAAACATGCATAATTACCACCGGCATCTAAATGTGAATGTACACACCCGAAGGTCTAACTGACAGCGCTGGTGTTGACAGTGCCTTGAAATGTTCAGAGAACAGTAACTTCAAACCCTGGGCTCTGACATAATTATGTACCATCCTTCTCCCCTATAAAGGACAACTCCTTTTATTCCTATGCTGAATAGAGGCTCCCGCTACTTTTTAGTCAGGCTCGTCAGACTCATTGAAATTCACCCGGCAACAATGGAGTTCCACAGCGAGGAGAGTGTCTAGATAAGCAAGTGCGACACCAGGGTTATCAACCTCAATTAAGCTGCGATGGCGCCGATAGACATCGCATCTTTTGTCATCCTGACCGTGAGTGAGTGTGAGGTGTCTTCTCTTGTGGAGTTTCTGCTGTTAGCTCCTGGGCCAGGCGCAATCAACCCAGTGTGCAGCTGTTGGTTGATTGTGTGTGTGTGTGTGTGACAGAAATGCTGGTGCCAACTGATTTGAGAATATATGGATGAATGAATTAGTTAAAGTGGCCCTATATGACTTTCTGCCACTATGTCACACTAAGACCTCAGTGAAGTTGGCACCCCATATAACAAGAATGTGAACAAAAGTATTTTGATTTGTTTGTGCATCGTTTGTGTAGGTTTCCATCCATCCATCCATCCTCATCCGCTTATCCAGAGTCGGGTCGCGGGGGCAGCAGCTCCAGCAGGGGACCCCA
>JAODTR010025700.1:0-23153 GCA_025399935.1 Amblyopsis rosae
GGGGGGTGTATGAAGGGAGGGGAGGGTGAAAATGGAGACTGGCCATTTAATCTCTTACAGGTCGTGGAGTGAGGAAAGAGTGCACCATCTAGGGGACAGCAGCTTTTTTTTTTATTTTACAACTGCAATTAGGGAAACCTCAAATTGACTTGAGATTCACAATAACTATCCATTCACACATTCTGTCACATCTGGAGGTGGTACTGAGCACCCAAGTGCAGGACATTGCTGGTATGATGTTTAATGGTGACCGGGATTTCAGAACAGAACTCAAAACAGACAAATACACATGGAGCAGGGACGACCGCGAGGACATACACAGGTTGGGAGGGGAAGTGCAGACAGAGAGACACAGGGACAACCCAGAAGACAGTCACGACATTCTCAAAATTCACACATTCTCAAACTGTAATTTAAATGTATGTTTCCTAAATTTCTCAATCAAGTGAATATGTGCTATTTTTGTACATATGTAACAATGATGAAAAATTGTGGTTTGTACATAACAATATAATAATATATATTATAAACCTAATAATACATTTGTTGTTGAAGGGGTCCAACAACCTCATAATGATTTGATTGACACCTACAAGCAGTTCCTCTATGACAAACGACTTTGAATGGAAATGTTGCAGATGGATAGGCAGAGCAAAACAAATTGTCAGGCTAATTTGACAGTAATGCTGTGGTTAGGAAAATAAGCTAACAAAAACAACTAATTCATGTAAGAGTGTTATTGCCATTTCAAATAAGCTTTTCTGTATTATGGTGCATGCTAAGTATCATAGCGCATCAGTTGGAGGTTAATTCTGATGTCTTCCATTAGCCGTGTGAGGGCTTTTCAATAAAGTCTTCTGGGAGCATTTGTCTACGCACAGTGGGGTCGCTCAGGGTCACTTTGTAAAGCAATATTTCATTGAGCCACATGAAGTCTTGCGTTGTTGGCAATTATTTGCTTATTAATTTTTAACAGAGTCCCAACTGCTCAATAAATAAACAAAGGCACGTAATGAAACAAATTGGTTCCATATGCAAATAATTGTTAATAAATCATTCAAAGCATGTATGGATTATACATGCTTTGCCCCCCATTTTCATTAGAAAGGCAGTGCTGAATTCTTAATAATTGCTCTCTGCCCCAGAAGGCATTAGCTAATCAATATGTAGTGCTGGATTGAGTCTCTCCTTAAGGGAAAAGAAACTTTGCCACAGAAATGGAGGTAAACACTTACCACGGGACTACAAAGTTGGATCACCAATAAACAATTGAGCTGTGCTTCCCAAGTACTGCCAGAATACAAAACACAATGAGATGCTTGAGTAGTCAAAATGCCAACTAGAAACTGACTTCCAAGCTTCCCTGCTGAAGAGGTTAAAGGTCAAAATACAATCACGCGTGCCCCCAAATCTATCCCTTTAGTAGCACATGGTATTACATGAAAATGGAAGTGTAAGATTTCTTTCTCCTTCTTTTTTTTTTTTCTTCTTATTAGGCAAATGCATGGAGAGTAATGGAGAGACACACTTTCATTACAGCAATCTGATTTGGCCTTTCAAACACATCGTAATAACCATGGCAGTTTCTGCGGCTTCAAGCACGGCAATCATTTTGCCATCAATTTCCAAGTCACTTCCATAGCTGGTGATGAGCTTTTCTGCTGCACCGCATCCAGACACAGAGTACCCTCTTATGCCCGGACACTAATCAAGATGGTGGCGCCACTGTAATGTGCATTTGTCATTATCTGTTGTGCATGGTTACAAATGACCGTTGGGTGTTTTCTGTCTTGTGTCTGACAGCTCTCTGAGAGTCGAGTGATGGATGGATTGCCTAAGTGAAGGGGCACCATGTCCCACGCCCTATGGCCCAAAAGGTAGCATGGTCCCAACACATCCATCACAGATGACAGTTTGTGGGTTATGACAGCCTCTTTGTTTCTGGAGGGCTGAGAATCAAAGGTCCCTCCACAGGATTTTTGTTAGAAAGGTTTGGACAGTATAGTATATATATATAATCTTCAGAAGGTAAATACTGTATACCTACTTACATATAATACTGTATATTAATGATTTCCTAATCAAGTTGAAACAGCATTGTTTGATCCACATAAAAAGCAAGTTTGTGAATATTGTACCAGCCACATAAACATTTGACATAAAGTTATCCATACCATACTGATTATTATTATTATTAATGTTATCATCAGCTGGTGTCCCTCTGCCTAAATTATGCCCGTACAATTAAAAACAACAGAGAAAATGTACATGTGTATGTACAAGCATCCAGAAATGTATTAGCCACCTGTTCAACACACTCTTGTTAATAGGGATTAACATCTCAAGGTGATACTGACTCATTAAAACACAATTTGCTGTTGTCAAAAAGTCAAGAATTGCCTAAAAAAGGAGTTCCCATTGTGTTATTTGTTGAAACGAAATACAATGAAAATAAAACCTTAAAACCTGACATGTTACACAGACATGTTATTTGTCACACATTATAGTACAAATAAAAACAGACACATGCAAAAAAGTGAGTTCATGTCAAGCCCCATGCATTTAAGAGCCTTACAGTAGAGTATGGTGGCGACTGGCGATAGCCGGGAGAGAGGGGGATAACAGCCTCTATGTTTCCTGCCAGGTCACACGGTGACATCCACTAACAGATGGACAATGGACCCACGTTGAGCCCGGGTTGTGTGACATGGCGGATGAGGAAAGCTAACAAGCAGCATGGGGGAACGGGTGGGACACGTGGCAGAAACAGTTTAGCCAAACGCCGGGATGCAGTTGAGACGACGTGCCTCCATATTTCAGCTCTGGGCCCCCCCTGCCCACCTCCATGTTGATTAATGAGCGTGGTGCAGATGCTATGGCTATGGAGCGATTAAAAGCACTGACTGGCCCCCATACCGGCACCGCCACACTGTCATGGCCTCTTCTCCTTCATCCTTACACCATGCCTGTGTCTCTGTGTGTGTATGTGTGTGATTGTCATTGTGTGCTCTCGTGTGTAACTGTCCGCAGGGTTTTGTATTTTCTGAGAATGTTAGTACCCCACGTTGTTAGTGTATTTTGTGTGTATACATGCTTGAGAGTTTGTGTGTGAGAAAACAAAGAAAGTTAGCAGTGAGTCTATGCCAGCTGGCTTGAGTGAAAAAGCCTTGGGCGGTTCATCTGACACAGCCATGATACCATGCAGTCAATTGGCACAAAACTGCAGATCCCGAGAAAATGGATGTGAAATTGTTTGGCAGTACAAAAAAAGGGTGTATTCTCCCAAGAATACAAAAGCACACCACCTAATTCTAAGCTAATAATAAAATAATATAAAAACTCAGATAAGGTAAACAACTTTTCTATTTTGACATCTGGAGTTTGACATCTAGCTAGCACATGCTAGCAAAGATACGGGAAGCCTTGTCGCCACCTGTCAAACGAGGCATCAATCACTCTGACGTATCGGCGTGGAGGCCTTATACCCCAAATGGTAGTTCCTCACCCTGGCCTTCTCTATGTATGTATATGTTCAGTACTGTTTTATGACCTGGTATAAATTGGTGCAATCTTAAGCACTATCGTCTTTGGCCTCATAAAGGTTGGTGATGCCTGTCCTACCTTCTTGTACAGATTTATAACTCCTTGTTGGGCAAGGGCATGTGAAGTGTCAAAAAAATACTGGCTGGAAGCAAACTACCAACAACTATGCAGGACAGGACGTAAATGCTCCCAGACATAAAGGCGGGAGGATATTTGTGTTTTGTAGCTTTTTACTTTTTATGGGGGCCTGCAACATTGCCAATGGGTTATTTATGATCAGGCTTAATTTACATGTGGTGAATTTGGCCTGGGAGCTATAAATACCCCTGAACCCTCCCCCACCTTCTTCCCCACCCCCAATCAAATCAAGTCTGCAGTGCCAGTGATGGAACCGGTGCCGTCTCAACTCCTAAGTGCTAGCCTGCTGGTCTGCAAGAGGCTCTTATCCCCTGAGCACACAGAGTGGCAGCCCAGAGAGACTGATTTTGTCCTTCCTGAGTTGATCCTATTTTTCACGTCTGGATGTAGTCAAGCTGCGTGTTGAGAAAGGTCAGGTCTAAATGGAGCACACACGGGTAAGGGATCCTGCAGGATTTGAGTATTGAATCTGGAAGTCACTTTTAGCGACCTACGGAGGTGAGCGGAGAAGTCACGTGTTGTTTTGCCGTGTTCCTCCTACGCGTGGCGTGTTACCTGAGAGGGTTTGCTGTGGTTGGAGCGCAGCTATACCTGTGTCATTAATCTTACTTGTCTCGGTAATGACATTTACCTGTCCTCCGCTACACACTATAAAAAACTAATGACCTATGAAGAACCTTTCACTGGCGCACAGCAAAGACCTGGCCTGTTGTTCCGAGACAACAGTGGTTTACATCTCTCTCTACATATCCTTGCATACAGACTCCCCTCTCTCACAATCTTTGAAAAACATAAGTAAATGTCTGCATGAGGGTGACATGTTGCTTGAAATAGACACCAGTTGCCAATATACATGTGTATTCCTAAAACATAATATGACACCATGAATCGCATTATTGTGACTATCTTTTAGCTTATAGATGTGAATTTTCTTTTGTTTGATTTTTTTTGTATTTTTGTGTGGAACCAAAGAAGTGAATACAAAGAGGGCCTTTGCAGAGGTGAAGGCACTTAATCATTTATTGCCTATTGATGTATTCCCTCTTAATTTTTCTGCTAGAGCTTGGACCTGAACATAATTTAGGCATCTCAATCGGTCAAGATGGACTGATGTTGTTACAGATATACGACAAGGGTGGATGGGGGCAAAATGAAAAAGATTTATACATTTAGGGGGAAAACAGGACCCTGAGATCTAACTGCCTGTCCGTACAGCATATTTTCCATTACCTGGAGCACTGTATTTTAGTTTGGGATCCTTGAACAAACCCAATGCAAAGTAACAGAAATCCTTGAATACCAATTTTATTTTGTCTTTTGAATTCTAACTTGTATGCAATTAAAAACTATTCTTTAATAAAACTACAGCACAGGAATGCTTTTAAAAATGTCTTCTTTTAATAAAGACTTGCCCTTGGATCTTTCTAAAGAGTTTTATGTAAGTGGGGCATTATGGAATTTGTGGAAACAAATACCCTTTGCCTTCATATACTGTATAGCTCACCATGTCATAATTGAATGCACTGTGGACAATACAGTCATCTTGCACAGCTTGCAGCCCTCAGCCAATCAACTTGATCTTTTTTAATGGCAAATATTAGGCATAGCCACAGGTGTGCCAGGCTGTGCCTGTGCCACCCAAAGAGGCAGCTGGCACACCCAGAAATCAAATGCAGAAACAGAATACATTTCTGTTATAGTCTTGCTAAATGGTTTTATACGAAATGTAGGCTATTATGGTTTAATTACTAATGATGACAGCACAATATTTCTTCTAAGTGTATTTAGTCAAAAACAACAATCTATCCACAGTTAAAAAGTGTAGTGTATCTTATTCTCAACTTTGTTGACTGCCACTGTGAGCATCACACAGGAGTAGTAGAAGCTGGTGTCGTGCCAAAAAGTGATTGCCGTCTGCATCTACGGCTGCTTTTATCTGGCTAAACAGTCAATGCGTGCAAATATAGGCCTAATCATACCTTTATGTCAGTGATAGTTAGTTTATGTATTATTTCTGCTCTGTGTCCTAGATTATAATTGATCCATTAATTTTTACCAATTTAAGATGTGTGAATATAACCATAAAATTAACTTTTTCATACGGTGATCACTTTTAACCTACAGAGACTTGAGTCGAATTCATAAGCTGTGCCGTTTTGCCATTTGAAGATGTCAACTTGCAGGTAGGTAGGCAATAGCATTTCAGTTTTGTCATTGTCATGCGGTATGCTGTGTTAGTGTAGATTCTTGCCCAGTTGTCTTTTATTTTCATCCAACAACATCCATAAACACATTTAAAAGTGTAGTCTACGTGCAACTTCGCTGACGTGACGTAATTTAGTTGATACGTAAATAATAAATAATAAATAATGATTGCACGTTGACGTTTAAAATATCCAAAGAATGGAATTGTAGTTCGGTGTGGCACACCAAGTTTTTCAGAAGCACACCCACACACCTTTTACTGGCTACGCTACAGCATCGAGTGCATACAAGAGTGTGAGACAATGGTTCTGTATATGGCGTTGTGAAAGGCTATAGAAACTCATGGCTTGCTGTTCAGAGGAAGGACATGCTTACTGGGATAATTGTGTCTTGGCCATGGTCAGTTTATTTATGTTCATTTATGATTGGCCAAGAGAATGTGACTAATGGTCATGCAGATCCACAAGTCATTTTTCCGGTGCCGTCCCTAATTAAAACACACCGTGAGCCTACACATGTCTGGCACGAGAGATGGATGGACATGCATTAGACATGTTTGTAAGAGACAATGGAATTCAGCAGCCAACAATTCAATGTAATCACCTCACCTACTCCAACCACATGGCCACCTTGTAAGTCATATGAAACCCCTGTGCATGAACACACACACACACACACACACACACACAGAGAAACATGGCCAGCATCCCATCCTGTCGCAGTGTTTCACAATAAAACCTCCACTGCAGTCATGATTGAGAGCTGCTCAGCTTCAGAGCATGACACTTTGAAAACGACTGCTGGATAATACAATATAGCCCTTCTGTGCCAATCCAAATTAAAAGTGGCTGGCTTACAAGGCATCCTTCATAGAAAATCGCATGCCTTTATACCTCCAAACACACATACATTGGTCTCTCTTTCACTCACATGGCCACGTATTTGAACAAACCGCCAAGATCTTGCAGATGCATATATGGTGTGTGCTGTTATATGTGGATCTGTCATACAACGACAACACGTGATGTGGTGATGTTAGTGGCCACTTTATTAGACACACCGTTTGCCTAACAAGCCAATGGATGTGCAGAACCCAAGTGTGGTCTTCTGCTGCTGTAGCACATCCACTGCAAGGTTGCCGTGTGGCTGGAGGTACTTTTCTGCACTCATCACCACTGGTGATAAGTGTACTGTGCCTAATGAATGGCCACTGGGTGTTTAGTGTATGCCTTATCCTACCATTCAAAACAAGCCTGTATTAGATCATATTAGATGCAACTTTCCATTGTACAAGTACAATTACACTAAACAGTAGTACTGTATAGTGCAAATAGACAGGTATAATGTGTATACTGTGTAACCACCATTTAAGACACGTTTACCAAGGTACAGAATTGGTTGGCCTGCAGACCACCCCGTTGAATGTACAGCCGTTCCACAACATTGCAGCTTTTATGGTTCATGGTTGGAATGGTACCAAAGTCTACATGTTGTCAATCTTGTGACTTGCTGCAAACAAATCTTGACAGTGGGTAGACGTAGGCCATGTTCAGATGGAACTAAACCATTAAAACACAAGTGGCTGCAATCAATGCCATTGCATCTTTAGAGAAATGCGTCTTACATTGTTTGTACCTCCCGAATTTTGGTGTTCACATTCAAAAGAGGTGTTTATGAGGTTTAATGGTTGTTTTATTGAGAGGCCCTGGATGGGGTGGTGAGAGCTATGGGTCCAATTATATTCACGGTGAGAGGAGAGGGAAATGGCAAACAGAGGCTAAATTATATGTTTTAGATGTGGTCATGCTTACTGCTAACCTCGGGCTGTGAATATTTACTTAGCTGAGAATGCACTACACAAGGAAAGACAAAAAATATATAAATAAAAAACATTTGTTTGCTATAAAGCTCTTTTTTCTTTTATTTTCCTCTCTTTTTTGCTTCTATACATCACTGTATTATCAAATCCATTTTGAATAAATAATTTGTTCATGGTCAGTGAAAGTGACTTTTTACATTGGATGATGACTTACACAAACACCCACTGACTAAGTAAAATGAATTGTGGTATCTACTGCTTTACAGAGAAAGCTACTGTACATATTTTAAAATGAAACCTATGTAAAGTAAGCATTGCCTAGCAACAATACGCATCATATCATCACGTTGAACTTTGATTTGGTGCTGTCTCACACTTCTCTGCATGGTGCTTACTAAAGTGTAGCAAAGGCTGGAATTCCCATAGCTACTTAACCCAAATACATGCCTTTATTTCCACACCTGTGTTACTGCAATGTATGGCTTAATTGAATGACACCTACTTCCCACCAGAGTGTCAACAAATGGTCACATATGCATGTTTGACACCCATTTGACTGCCATAGTTGCAAGTTCAGGATCTCTCTATGTGTGCTGTATGTATACAGCATATGGGAACACTGGGAGAGAGTTATGGGGAAGTGAGAATGAACAACTGTAGGAATGGCACCTTAATAAACAATGAACCAACGAGAGCTTTTGCTGCAGTCTAACGTCAGTGTTGAATGAATGTAATGTACAGTAGAAAGAGACAGCAGCAGAAGGTAAAAATAGAAAGGAAAAAAATAATGGTTCTATCAACGACAAACTTTGGTGCTTTGGTGGTGAGTTAATAGCTGTGAATGTTCCCTCTCTTTAATTTCATGATGATTTAATAAAACAGGGAGGGACATTGGTCGATTGAAATGGAATACTGTTTCACACGCAGAGCCAAATAACCTAGGAAAAATCAACATTTTCAATTAGGGCTGGATTGTGAAGTACTGCCAGAGTTGTGGCTCTTCGCTGAGTCATTTCCATGGTCTAGCATGACAATGAACTGACATCCGAGACTACACCAAGCTATAGCAAATCACAATGAATTGCATTGTATTGCATATGTACAGACATAATGTGTGGAATTATAGTTGTCAGGGAAGTGTCACCATGTCCTTATTCAAGAAAAAGTTCATTTAAAAAGATAATAATATAATATATTAGCATAAAACATATGGCAGGGTTGAAATGAAAGGAGGAAAAAGTATTGACTGGCAATCCAGTTTCTGCCCTTTTAAGTTAGCCAGTATAAGTTAGTCAGTATGGCTCTACTGAGCAAAAAAGCTCTACCTCTCTTCACGCTATGCAGTTAAACCCTTATGATATGCCACCCCTGTTCTCAACATACTGTACTGATAGAAAACAGGCAAAGAGACGACAAACGTCACTTTCAGAAGTGATAGGCTGTTGTGTCACCACCAAGAGGGAGAGGAAAGAATCAGAGCAAGCTGGAAATAATTCATTATGTCCTCGGCTGATGTCTGCTCCTTACCTGTCCCTCTAAAGTCTAAGCCCTGCCGCCTAGCCTCACAATGACTCAGGGACTGCCAATCCCGCGCACCCCAGAGGTGGCGGCCAAGGTCACCTTCTGCATGAAGAGGTGAGCGATGGGCATGCATTGGAATCAATCACGCCCCAGACAAGCAGAGCAAGTGGTCTATTGAGATGAACTCCGTAATTGTGTTTAAGCGCCACCAGAACCCAACAATAAACCCAACTGTGCACAAGGTGTAGGGACTAGAGAAATGTGTTCAAATGGCCTATGGGGAGGGGGAGTATAGAGAAGTGCCTGCCACTCAGTCAGTAACCATTTGGGGGATAACATGATCTCTTAGTTTCAAACCAAAACAACATAATTGTAACACGTTTCAACCACAATGGTCAGATACAAATACATGAGCTATAAACAAATTGTGTACAGTACCTACATATAAACACTTTTTATAAATGCAGCTTGGTCAATTGTCTAGCTTGTAAGCAGGAATAGCACTATACAGTATACATACAGTACTGTAGTATAAGTGCTGAAACAAGTGTAGGCCACCTATAAAAACGCATGTTTAAGGAGTTCTAAGATATTCTGTGGGTGACTAATTGATCCTGTTGGATGAGGTGGCATCAGGACTCTGAAAGCACTGCAGTGGAGTTCGTCAGAGGAAATTACAGCTCCTCTACATGCGTAACACCGGCGACTTCCTTCTGAGGCTGCCGTCGCTCTGAATGTAGTGGGCATGACCACCTTTAGAATGTTGTGAAGCAGTGTGTGTGTGTGTGTGCGTGTGTCGGGAAGTGAGGGTACTTCAGGAAAAGCGCATGCTGGGCAGGGCTGTGAATGTGCTTGCTTTGGTGGAATGGACAGGCTGTCATGTTTCTGCCAGGTAGACGGCTTGGACGGGAGACTGAGCAACCGGACCAAGACAGTGAAAACTATAGACTATAAACTATAGACTATCTCAATATATTTATCAAATGAATTGTAGCAAAATATCAACACACACGCACACACAGAGTATGCCATACACAAACACAAGCCCACACAAACACAGAATATGCATGCAATGTGTTATTGTTTGAATATTTTGCATTGCTTCATTGTTCATTGTTCATTCATTACATTTTGTTAATTTACAAACAGAATTAACTACAGTAGAGTGGTTAGAGTGGATTTATACCTCTAACGTACCTGCTCCCTAATACTGATAATAATTAGGGATGGCACGAGCCAGTTTTTTCAGTCCCGATACAGATGCAGATACCGGCACTTTGGGTATCAGCCGATAGCAAGTACCGATCCTATTCCGGTGTAAAATTTAGTTTTAAATTAAGTTGCAAAGTAAGTATGTAGGGTATTGCAGTTGTAGAGCTAGATGAAGCGATACAAACAGTTGTAGCAACGCCTTTACGGATTGGTTTGGCTGCTCCAATAGTTTTAAAATTAACCTGCGGTCTATGCAATTAGGATGCAGCCACTGCAAACAATCCACATTGGACTGTATCCAGAACCTATAAGTGAAATATGGTTCCAGTTATGTCAGGCTATAAGTCACTTTGTATACAATTGTCCACTAATTGTAACTTTGTAGATGTAGTCAAAAAAGGCAGGACTAAATGGTTGCCAAGATCAGCATGTGTAAACCATTATTTCCATAGATGTTCTGGCACATATACGTATCTTTACTCAAAGTGACTTGTTCACAACAATAATTATGTTAATTGATGCCGTCTTGCATATAATTGCCATAACGGACATGCTCATCACAATACCACATATAATGTCATATCAGTGTGTCAATGACATTGGATATTTTACGTTTAAGTAGACTTAAGTCTAGATTTAAGAAAATAGTTTGTTAGTTCATGTTCTATATTTTGTCACTGTATACAGTGTATTTTATTTATTAATATGGTAATGACAATGTTGTGCAATATGGAAAAACATGACTGAGAATAATGCCCTGACAGATGGTCAGACAATCAGATGCATATATAGAGAGATCATTTATTATTTTTTCAATTTAAATTGGGAACATTTAATACAATCAAATAAAAATAACTGGAAAATGTTTAACCAAGTGAATAAAAGTAAGTGTTTGGAGCTTCATTGAATTTATCTGTGTGGTAAGGAATGTTTATGACTGAATAGTTGGCCATGTAATAGCGTGCCCTAGACATGTCAACATCTTGCACTTATATGGACAGAGAGCCTTGAGAGAAACAAATGTGTCTTTGGATAATGTTGTAAAAAGAAAACTGATTTAATTTTCTCCACTTTTAGTCTATCTACTTGAAAAAATGCATTTTACCTTGCAGGGTTTTAAAAGATTTGAACAGTCGTCCTGCATTCTCTCAATATTTACTGTGCCGTCACTGAATAGCAGCCACTAATACAACCTCACAGAAATGGTCAGTGGAAGACAATAACACAATAAACCGTCCGTTAAAGACTGGCTCTGCACGATTATTGCTCTCAGCTCAATTTCTTTTAGCTGATGATATAGTCTGGAAACCATGTTCGCATTATTGTTTTCACAGCTGCCCTGCTGGTCGTCCAATCAGGCTGGGTGAGTGAGATGAGGTTGAAGTTAAGCGTGTTTCTAAACAGTGGTAGAGCTAGATGAGGCGATTGAAACAATGATAAAATGGAGCTTTCGCCAGAAGTATGTTAGCCACATTCATGGGCATAAACAGCTGAGCCACATGGCTCTGAGCTGACCATAGCATCAGAGACGACATTGATAACATCCATACTGTACATCCAACATTGGCAGCCTTGGCAATGTGTCCAATTTGGGAGGAGGCGCTTTTGAGGGAGCATGGCCATGAAGTGAGAGGTGATTTTGTTTTGATGAGTTCAAATATCAACAATAGTTCTTATTATTTACCTCAAATTTAATGGAACGTTCAAATTAAGTAATTGAATGAGGTTTAAAATATGCTTTATCATTTTCTATTACTTATAATATTAAGTGTGTAATTCAATTAAGGTTAGTTTTTTTCCCAAAAGTCACTGGCATTTTTTATAAACTTGTTGAATATATTGACATTCAAGGCAATATTTAAATTAAATTGAATTATCTTAGAACAAAGTATGCTTTTTAAATGTATCAATAACTTAAAAATCTTCTTGAATCTTCTCTAATTAATTAATTATAAATTTTTATAGTATTTATTTTTATTTACAGAGCTTCCACATCAGTTATTATTAATATATTGTAATTAATATACTGTAACAAATGCAGGGGAAACTTAATTTAATTAGTTTTGACAATATGTGTGGAGCTAAATTTGAAGAAATACAAATGAATATACATTTGAGTATATGAGTTGCAAATACTTTAAAAAAGACAACATACTTAGTTAAGACATTAAATTGACATTTATTCACAATTTTTATTTATAATAACAATGTATTTATTTCCATTACAATACATGATAGGGCCAGGGCACAGCCTGAATCTACAGTATTTCATGACAGTAAATAGAGAAGCTGGCATCCATTAATATGCAATGGAATGTCTCCTTTGTTTTTCTGAAACCTGAAAAACCTGGTCACACACCCGAAGTATAGCATGTGAATGTTACCTAGTGGAGTGTCAGAGCGTGTGCCTTACTCCTGAGTACAGTTTGCACTTCGAAGCGATCCAACAGGCAGACGGTAAGACCCTTACACCTTTTATTCCCCTCTATTTACGGTATGTACAATATATCCATAATGACCTCCACCTTTGCCTTCACCAAGTTGCTCTGATAACTGGTGGAAGGTGATGGAATTCCATTATACAAGATTGAAAACCAATGGGATTTTGAAAGGGGAATAAGATGGAGAGGAGCACTCAAAATGCCAGCAAACCCGCCAGATGCCAGCAATCTAATTTGCTGTCATTCGTTATAAATGTAGAGCCTCTGGATGGGAAAGATGCGATCTTATTTCACCATCAGGGTTATCACTTAATGTCTGATAACGTCAATGAGGAGCAACTGTATATGGTAGTTAAAACAGGCTCGGCTTTTGCCAGGATAAATAATCATTTGCGTGGGCCAAATCTTAATCTGTCAGATGAACAGGACTACTCAATAAGGTAGGTGATGATAGTCAGACTTGAGTTAAGAGAGTGGTGGACATGCCTTGAATGACCACGAGAATTCTTATTTCAACATGTTTAATCAAAGTATGGTAGACATGTATTTCTTTATAATGTACTGTCACGTGTTGTCAAGTGAAAGCCACAAAATGTAGAAGAAATAATTTAAAGGAACACTCCTATGCCTAGATTGCTTGATTGGAATGACCCTTGTGGCTAAAACCTGCATTACAAAAACACTGGTTTGCAATGGAATTAAATGTAATCTACTGTAGGGGAATACCTATACATGTGCAAGCCAGAAAGAAAGAAAGTTAAGTCAGAAATGTCACAAAGATTTTTTTTTTTACAAATGAAAATGTCCGACTGCAGCTGAAAAAAACAACAACCACAAAACACAGAACAAAATGACAGATATGCAGCCATTACAGTATCAATGACATTGCATCTGGCATGTTGTTGTCTCCCACAAAGAACCTCTTTAATGGTGTGCAAGGGAAGAGCAGAAAGTACACCGCATAACAGGTTATACACGGCTAAACCCTCAATATCATGACACCTCTCACACTGACCTCTTCACTTTGTATCTTACAGGACTCTGTCGTCCACCATCTTAAAAATACCTCCTTCTTCACCCCGCCCCCCCCCCCCACACACACACATCATCATCATCATCATCATCATCATCATCATGGGACGGGGAACAAGCGAGATTTGGGATGCAAATAATCCGGACACCCTGCAGACTCAACCACAGAAGCACAGTGAGACAGTGAGCAAGGACAACACAGCCGCAGGTGGGAAGGGTGGCTGTATGGAATGCTGCATGAAAACCAAGAACTGTATGATGAGCCCAGAGTGTGGCAGGGCGCTCCAGATCTCCAGCGTCATATCGATGTGTGGAATGTGCATTCGTATGTGGACATGTAAGTTCACTACCTCATAAACAGGACAGACATATCTTAATTACCGCTGCGCTTATCCCTTTCTAACTAAGAAAAGGATAACCATAACCATAATTTGAATCTATCCGAGTGGAAATATTTCACCTTGAATATGAAAATGTATTTGATAGAATTTCACGTGTATGCTGGTTGAACTTTATACTGCACCCGGAGAGAGTTATTTAAGACCATAATTATTGCTTCAACTGAAGAGTAACGATAATCTTGTTGCAAAACAGAATCTGTTGCTTCACGTTAAAGCGCATACAATCCTCTGTGCCATCTGTTGCTAGGAAAACTGTTTATCTATTATTACTGCTGTCTGTTCATCATTCTTTATTTACATTATTGCTAATTTATGCTTGTGCAAATTGTAAATTATTTAATTATTTATTTATTTATTTACTATTTATGTATTTCCCAGAATTTGGCCATGGAAACAAGAATCGATTTTTTTCTTGAAAAATCTTTTGAGATCTCAACATGGTTTACTTCAACACCCCTGACTCAAGATAATTGAACAAACCAGGACTTTCCTCCAATCTGACATTCAAATACTTTTTTAATGTCTATGTGAGGTAACTAATTTGCAGAGGATGTAGATAATATGATAATAATATATACATTATTTCCAGAGGAACACTTATCTTCAATTATTGTCAAGGATTATCATCAGAATTGTCAATGTTGCTCTTGATTTTTATAATAAAATATAAAGAAACAGAATATGTATATGATATATGAATATGATATTATTTATGTCATTATTGAGTTTAGTTCAGCCAGCCTTCTCTCCCAGAACACTAACATGTGTGTGGTACTGGCTGCTTTGAGGGGCTGACCTGTCTTTCAGATTGGATTCAGATTAGAGACTCTTGGAGGAGCAGCAAAATTATGGCACCATGTGTCCTGAGCAACAAATCAAAAACGAAAATATTTAATATGGCATTCTGAGTATTTAGCTGTGTAGTACAAACCCATCAACATTTTCCACTTACTAGCGTAATTATGTAATTTCAAGGATAACTCTTATTCTGCATTATGCCACTCTCTGCCCAAATCTATTTGGGTAGAGATTCATTATAGTGGCTTATTGAAAGGACATTACCCACTTTACAAAATCAATATAATCACTCACAACATGTCCAAATGACGTCTTCTTTAATTCTATTTTAGTATTTTTTGTTTAGCACCTTCATCCCTTTCCCACCAGGAAATATGGAAGCATCCAAATAGGGTGAACACCCCCTGACAGATCGGGGACAGAAACAATGTACATTATATTATGTTTAAAAGAAACAGGAAAATGTATTTCAGGTAAAGCAAATAACTGAATTATACTGTGGCATAAGTGGCATACTTTATGTTTGTGAAAAAAACGAAACAATTTGATTCATGTCCAAATTCACCACATTATGTTCTATATGCTCTAAACCTTTTTCACCCTTAACATGAATTGTGCAACACTAATGCCAGTCGCTTAATTTGATTACATAAATAACCTAAAATATGTGAACATCACCAATATGTAAGAGTTAAAATACTTACAGTGTGTCTCACACAGAAACAAAGAGTGTAAACAGAAGCTTCCTAGAATATTATTGTCTCGAACAAAAGAGAAAGGCATTAGTTACGCAAAACGTCAACAGGGTGAGGTCATTCAGCTCTCTTTTAAATTCCCCCACCCTCTGCCGACTCATCAACTGAAACTAAAGGAATTAAGGAGTGAGTTAGAAGCACTGTCTCAGATAAGCAAGCAAGTTGAGCCAAACTGAAAATGGAAAAAGTCTGTTCCGCGACGAGATAAGCAGACAGCTTCCAACTTCCGTCTCAATCTCTGTCTGCTCTTCAGAGGCTCCCCAGGGGTAGGAAAGGCTCTTTGAAAACAACAGCGGGTAGAGAATTCGTCTACTAGGGCTCCTGGAATGTCGGATAATTACTCTTTGATCACTCTGTACCTTATCCAGAGCTCCTCTTAGATGCAAACTGCTCCAGACACGTTAAAGACCAGCCAGACTAAGTTCTGACTTCCCTTTCACCCCTTGGTATTTTAGAGCAGCAATGAAGCTTCAAAAAAATCCCACAAGAGAGGCAAATTATCCTGTGAGTTCAGACAGGCACATGGAGGGCACCACAATCTAAGCTACTGGTAATTTGTAGACTAATCTTGAAGTTAGAAACCACAGGGAGATGCCATGTCTTTGAGCTGCCTCAGCAATTTGATGAGTTCAGAGACTAACGACGGCCCTCAGATGAATACAAACAGCCTCCATTATGCCACTGTAATTCACTCTTTACATTTGGGCGCGTTGTCTAATGTTATCTATCTTTGTTCTATATCCCTCTACGGACCTCTTTCACCCTATTTTTTTCCCCCCATGCCGTTTCTTCTGTGACATTGCGTGCAGGCATCAAAATATAGGGTGACATTTTAGGATGACAGATTAGGACTCGCTCCAATTTATTTTGCTTTCTCTACCCTGTTAAATACACAATCAACCAAAGGCAAAATGTCAGGGGAAGCAAACGAGCAACCGATGTGCGGCTAACAATTACCGCCACCTTAGAAATGCCAGGGGCAGAGAGGGGGGACCATTTGGGGGAGACCAACTGGGTTGTTGCTGAGAGACATTCAGCAACTGCCGCTACCTGCCACAGCCAGTGAATGAAGCAACAGATAGGAAATAAAATGCAAACAGAGGCAGACCGCAAACCCTACACAGTAAATTCAAAATGATAACTGCCAATTACAGGTTACTTTGACAAGGTCAGAGTGTGTGTGTCAAAATGTAGCATTGTTTCTGCACTACACTACATGTGCCATTAAACACTGGCTATCATGTCACATGGGCAGAGAGGCATACCATCTGCCTGTTCATATGGAAGTCAATGGGCCGGGAGGATGGTTAAATAGCACAACCAAATGAGCGCAGAGGAAACAGAGTCTGTTTTTAGAGCAGGGCAGATTGAGGTAGAGGTGGGCGGGTGATTTGTAGCGGCGAGAGCAAATTATTACAGCCCACGGGTGACAACGTGAAGTCTCGTGGGGGAAGGGGAAACGTATGCCATGTGGAAGCCACGGAAGCTTGGAGAAGAACCGGACCCCCCACCCAGACCTCCCCTCACACTAGCAAGCCCTCACTCAGGTGGAGCAGGTTTTCAAGCTGTTCTCGTTGGATAGCGCATCCTCAAAAACACTCCGAGGCTTTACCTCCTCTGCCAAGTCCATCTGTGTGTGTGTGTGTGTCTCTCTCTCTTTCTCTCTCTCTCTCTCTCTCTCTCTGTCTCTCCTTATACAGCCCAGCATGTCTCAAATGGGGGGGGGGGGGCACTGGGCCAAACCTACAAGCTAGTGCATCTCACACTCACCCTACATTGCGTGGGAGGACGGCTGTCTATTTGCAGCAGGAAACAAGGTGAGAACGATGGGAAGGCCTATAGCTCAGATGCGCTCCAATCTGGTTTGCATCCTAGTTTTCTTTTTCTTTTTTTTTTGCTTGTTTGTGAAGTGGAAATAGAAACACACTCCAGATCTGTTTAATCACCTTCCGGTTGCCAAGACCCACAGCCGGCCCTGTGCTGACTTGGGGCATGTCCAGTTGAATGCAATTTGTTGAGTAAATGATGGACGGACGGGTCATTAAGCTGATGAAATGACACAGCAGAGGGGACATCATCGTGGTGTCAAGGTTCTCCAGAGTCACCGCCAGTGGCCGGCTGATATGTTTTAGCAATGCTACATTTCTCACAGTTGATGATGAGGATAGCCTTGAATCCAGTTTGCAGCATCAATAGCCGTGTCTCTCCATCGCTTTCTCTTTTTATGTCTATCTCTCTCTGACGCACGCATGTACGCACGCACGCCACATGCACACAAACATAGCATACGTTTTATAATAGCTTGGCTGTATTATAGTTTACTGTCCTGTTTTCATATACAGTACCACCGTAAAACGACCAAGCGTACAATATATTGGGTGATTACTAAAATATAAGTGTGTGGTGTATTTGGTATATAGTAGATATGTGTGCCTCTTCAGTACAAAATAATAAATAATAAATAAAAATAAAAGAGAATTCTAGAGAATTACCCAGACACATCTGCCTGGGGACTCTAGGCAGTATGTTTAATAACCATCTTCTCAAATTCCACGATAAGAGGCATACGTCATCCTAATAATTCTGCAGGAGGAAATGTACAGTATACACTATCTATACTGTACATTATAGAAGATATGCTGAGATAGGCAACTTCCGTTCAGTACGTTTGAGAGAGTGGCAAATGCAGGTGAGAGGTAAAGAAGAGAATGAGACAACAAAACAGATTTGTGGTGACAATCTGCCCAATGAAGGTTAATCTCCTGGTCAGCGCTTGAGGGCTGCCAATCATCTCCATGGAGTCATGACACAGCAATGGATAGAAGCAGGGTTCCACCAGAGACACGAGCGTGAAATAGCCAGTACACACTTATAAAGATTGAGCCACTTATCAGATTATATTAGTCCCACTGTATAAGAACCCCTGTTACAAGTAGAATGTGATCAGTAGCAATACAAAATGATAGCTGGCTGGTTAAGCAAACATAGTGACAGGAAGATTGTGTATATTTTTAGTATGTTTCTTTAGAATTTACCTTTCTCATGCCCCGCCCCTTTGTGCATGTCCTCCAATAACAGTTAAGCATTTTTTGAATCTGACGGAACCTTCCGTCAACTGTCTGTCTTGCTGTAATAGCTTTCTATGGCGTTTTGTCCTACCTAGTTACAGTAACTAGGTAGGACAAGTGTAAGGGGCGGGGCTTGGGAAAGGTAAATTGATTGATGCAATTTTATAGATGAACATTCAACTGCAGTCACACATATACAGTAGAAATGTGACGCCTCAAATATTACACATTTTTACCATCTGGGTGCTCAGAAATGAAACCTAATTACATCTACATTCATTCGGACATACAGACAGAAAGGGAGGAAAGCTGGTTAATATGTTTTTCCAATTTTGTTAGACAGCTCTTGAAAATGTCCCTTCTAGAACAAGGCTTTTTGTGAGTCTTACATGCGCTCAATTCCAGCAAACAAACAAAGCCGGCATAATCCTCAGCTTGCTCCAACCTGATCAGAAAGAGCCAAGGTCAACAGAAGTGAGTATAAATGAACACGTCATTAGTGTTGCATGGCTGTCATCAGGATTAGCAAGCCTGCGCTCATTGTTTCTTCATACAGTAGCTAAGACCATCTTTAAGAGCTAGCTACTGTAGCTCTTCAATGCATATTTCATTATGGCACGATTGTCTAGAAAACATGTTTCTTTATTTTCTTATATGCTTTGTCAGCACAAATCACTGCCATTATTAAAAGGCAGGCAGCGTGAAGGTCACTTAAACACCCGAACGATCCACTGTACAGTAATTCTACGTGACTAAATGCTTTCAATCAATCTTTTTCACTTTTTACATGACCTGCTGCGTGTAGGAGCAATATATATTCATCAAGAAATTGTTAAGTTAAAGTTAAACTGAAAGCTGTCATTGACGCAATCATTTTCAGAGCATTAAGGATTTTCAGACACTTATCAAGATAAAAGTAATGGCCTACATTTGAAATTATGTCCCTGACGTAAACTTGACATTTACTTTAAAAGGCTCCTTTAAAGTTTCTGAAGAATTTTCTAAAGCCCTCAACATACAGTACTTACATGTATTACTTTTTTTCTTATGTGATTATTGTTAGAATGAGATGGACTATTACTGTACACGAGAGGTTAAATAATGTGTAGACATCAACTTAATCATTTTCAGTGCATGTTCCGATACAATTACAGATGCTTATTAAATTAATAAATGGCGTGTGTGTGTGTATGTGTGTGCGCGTGCGTGTGTGTGTAGGTCTGTGTGCATGTGTGTGTAGAAGTCTTTTCTGTACAAGAAATGGTAGAAGGCTACGAAGGTTAACATATTGACAAACAATGAATAGTTACACATTTATCATATCATATTGGGTAGGAAAACTAAAATCTAAATGTTTTGCTATAATGTAGCTCTTATTTAAGGAAGCAGAAGCTTATTTTGCATTGCTAATGGTAAAATATTAACAATATAAATTGATGTCAATGTCACGGTGCAAGGTTTGACAACTGAACTTACCAATTAGCATCGTATAGGTGTGGTTAAGGTGTGACGAGAGTAAAAGCTCATTGACAACAATAATTATAGACAGATGGTTCACCCAATCAACAGCAAGTATTTTTTTGATGTTCAAACTGTTTCTATGGTTCCCCAGATGGACTTGTGTCTAACAAGCCATGTGGCGTGTCAGTTTAGGTGGTCCATGCAGGAAACTAATCTGAAGAGTAATAGTGCCATAATTTACTGTATAACACACCGGAGGAACCAAACTCAGCTCATAATGATAAGTAAATGCAACAATCCTGTCTGTATTCCCTTTAGCTCCCTTATACTCAAAGAGTATGAAATAAGGACATCTGGTGAAAAATGTAAATTAAAAAATAAGTACCAGACAGACTACAATAATGTAATGTGGTGTTTCTTCAGAAATATTGATGCAAAGGAACTCAGAGATAATTTTATGAAAATATGCCCTGAACTGTGACCTGTCTCCTTTAAAATGTGTGAGATTACGCGCACTCATACTGCAGTACAGTGCAACATATCATAAGCAATATGTATGAAACCTCATTTAGACTCTTACAGGTCCAACAGCTACTTTGCGTTCTGGCAAGGAACTTGCTTAAAGCTAAATTCAACACCAGAAACTCTACAGGCACCCAAATACACTGTTTTAGAAAAATGCGTAACTCAAAAAGCAATTCAGTTTGCCTCTGCGTGGTGCTTCCACAAACTACTCTTAGCCAAGAGTGTTGTTTTGCTTCTGTTTTTTTTTAATTTTTTTTATATATATGTGGACACTGGCTTTTCCGCTTCAAAATTTTGAAGTAATGTCAGCGGAATTCCCATCAGAGCTGTGTGTGCGTGTGTGTCTACACCCACTTTGAAGATTATTTCAGTTGATGTAGTGCTGTGTATTGATGAAAATATCCTTCCCCTTACTTATTCAGAATAGTTACAGCTAAGGGATGTTCCTAACGACTAATTTCCCAGTCGTGTAAATTTAAATTTGAACTTAGACTAGCCGACTATTCTAAAAGTAAGAAAACACTCAGAAAACAGTTATGTATCACAGTCTATAAAGCTAAATATGTGATTCGATTAAATACATTTATACAACTTTATTATCTATTACATAGAGATGTTCTAAAGTTTAGGGCTCACAACAGACACATTATAACAAACACATTGGATATGCAGATATATACAAATAGCAGTTAAAACAAATAATCCATTAATAAATAAATATCTCTGGTGTGCAAATCTCTATTTAAAATGTCTCTATTTGGTCTTGTTTAAAATAGATATTGCAATGGGAATGAACGCGTTTTTGTCGGCTCTCTTTTTGACCAAAGGTGCTCTGAAGTGGATACCTAAGGGAAGGATCTTAAAGGAAAAAAGGACAATTGATGGCCTGGATCGCCTGGCTGCAACACTATTAATTAAGGTTTTATTTGAAAATAGCCTTGTTGCAGGGATGCGGACAGGTGGGTGTAAAGGTGTAAATCTCTCTTTCTATTGAGTTTGTGGAGGCCATAAGAATGCACAATATCCTGCTTTGTGCACACAAAATGATATTCTGTGCACACAAAATATTGAAACCGTGCACACAAAATCCTATATCGTGCGCACAATATAACAGTGCTCTTTTTTTTCTTTCCTCATGTCCTCTCTAGGGTTCCGTAAGAAAAAGTACCTACTACTTTCAAAAATAAAACAATATGTTTAACCGACTAATATTTCTGGTGCCGACTAACGTTTAACCGTTTACCCGACTAATCACGCACATTCCTAGTTCTAGCACATAGAAGGTAAACTATTTAAAATTGAATGCATGTTTAAATTGTCTTACACCACAAAGGGTTCTGCAGATGATCCACTATTCATCACCAGTGCTCACACTACTTTTCCTATTCATCTATATAAGACAATACAGTATGAAATGCAATTGCTCTATGTGTTTGTTTGACTGAAAATGGCAATAGGCTATATTGCAATATGGAAATTGACAGCTTTCTGATACAGTAGCAAATATGCCTATTATGTAAAGTTAACACATTGAGTTTGAACCCAGAATTAGTCAAATTAATAAACAGTCCAGTGATGTTTGGACCAACAATTGTGTATCTTCAGTGTGCCCATCGATTGTTGTTGACAGAGCTTTCCATAAAATGCTCTTCTACTCTGTTCACCTGGTCACTATTTCACTGTCTAGATAGAGAATAATAGCCATTATAGCTGAGTGCATTTCTTGCTCTTCAAGAAAAAGAAATACATGAAAAATTGACAGGGCTTACTGCTTCTTACTTATCAACTTGTTTTTATGTTGTGCCTTTGTCTGAGAAAAGACAGGTAAATAACAAACTTCTCTGATTTGTTTGCAATCTGGGCCTTTTGGGATTATTTATGAAGGCATTTCTACAAAAACTACTTTTATTACTGTAAATATTTTATCTTAAGAGGCAATACCAGAACATATTATTCAATTAAAAACAAAAAAAATAAATAAATCTATCAAAAATAACACATTTTGGGACTGTACTGTGTACTGTTTATTCCTGGTCTGAACTCATTTGCACCTTCAAGAAATTAAGATGAGGAGAAATGTATGTTGCCATGTTTGTTTTTACCGCAATTAAGGCATGTGACTCTGGTATGTTTACTTTCTGAAATATATTTCAGAGAAGACATCCATCCATCCATCCATCTTCATCCGCTTATCCGGAGTCGGGTCGCGGGGGCAGCAGCTTCAGCAAGGGACC
>JAODTR010025719.1:0-23147 GCA_025399935.1 Amblyopsis rosae
TAAGCGGTCTGTCTCCTCTATATAATGTCTCTGGTACTTCTCCCATAGAGTTCTATTGAGGACTCTCTAAGTGGTCTTTCTCCTCTATATAACGTTATTGAGGTTGACCTTTGCCCTCCTCCGTGTGTCCTATGGCTTGTTGCAGTACACCTCCAGCCGGCCTGGCTCCATCGAGGCGACTCGCCTGGGCAGCAGGACCAACAGCAGCGCCTCATCTCACACCAAGCCCGAGCGCGACCTCCGACCCCTGTCTCTGCGCTACTCCTCCCCACTTCAGCGCGGCTCCTCCCACCCTCTGCCCCTACCCTCGGAAGACCCTGCGGCAGCTGCTCTGGCCTACAGAATGCCCTATGCCAACCCCCAGCACCGCGAGAAAGCCCGCCTTGTCAAGGTACGTCAGTCTGCCCTCTGACACTGGTCGTGCAACGTCTTAAAGGTAACTAGTAAGATAATTGTAAGCTAATACATTTTTTGGTCAAATTCGCCAAATATCTCCTCATATTTCGCTAGCTTACCGTTCTCTAGAATAATCTGGTACTTCTTCACAGCCCCTGGCTACGTAAATAGGAGCAAAGTGGTGAACACCGCTCACAACAAGAATGCTGCTTGACTTCACAATGCATTTAAATGTGGGGCGGAACTTCTGAGGGAGTTTGTTTTGATTGGAGCTCCAAGTTAGCAAGCGTCCTCGAGAATGACTAACCCTGCCTTTAAAGGTGGTCAGCGATTAAACACTTAACGTTGTCGGATGCGGCTAATGTCTCCTCATTCCTTTAGCCGCCCGCTTTGTGTGCACGCACTGAAACAGCCATGACTGAATAAACGGGAACACAAACCGAACGTAGTGCAGACCGCACCACACAACACATTCCCAGCCTTGGCAACACATGTTCAAATTGGCAGAGTTTAGTTTATTATTAGCAGCATGGCTTACTCCACTTTTAACCCTCTGATCCCGAGATACGTGGCGGAGTGGATTTTGCATAGGTTTCTATTTTGTTATCCTATCCTCAGAACGGTAAGGGTGTTCTTTCCCACATAATCCAGACATTCCGCCGAAGAGATCGCTATATGGCTTGTGGTACTCCACTTAGCATCAGCTCTACAGCACGATGTCAAAGCTGCCTCTAAAATGCACTCTCAAAATGATGCTGAAAACGGCATAGGTTTATAAAATACTTAATGAGAGCTATTACAGAAATGGTTATAGAAGCCATTATATGAAAGCAGTGGAAAAATTGCCAAAAGACCCTTAGGGTTTAAAGGGTTTTTAACACACAGAGCAATGTCCGCAGCAGCATTGTCTCTCTGGTAGCAAGTTAACAACAGGTATATCTCTTTACCTTAATTATGGGTCTGTTAGTGCCAGTGTATTGGTAAAGCCGAAACTAGAGAAGTGACCTAGCAAGCCATGCGGGTGCACCAGCAGCTAAACAAAGTATAGACCTCAGATACTTTTTTATGAGATACTACGCCTGTGCTTTCCTGATACCGCGACACCTCCATACATGACGCTGACAAAACTTACACTGTACACATGGCAAGATTAGTTTGAACATGTCACATCCATATTTAAAGAGATTCAGGTATATCAGTACATAGTAAGCACAGTAAATTAAATAACGTGCATTAATCATGATAAATAATACAGCTAAGCAGCACTGGCTTTTAATAGTCATAGGTAACATGAACTATTCATCTGACATGATATCACTACTTGGAAGTGACAGAAAATGCACCTCAGTTGCCGTCAACAGACAGATATGTGAGACATTGGACAGGTGCCGCCTCAGAGATTAATACAATCCCTCCGCTGTGGTAACTTTACCCAAAACGCCAATGCTACGTGTACCTTATGCTATTATAGCCTTCACTCTTCAGAGGAACAAAAGGAATGTTGCCCCTGATCAACCGGTGGTTCCAGTTCTAACCAAGGTTCCCACTTTAAGTCTAATGTCAAATTTTCTCACTCCTCCCTGACTTTCATTGCCAAAAAAAGATCTAAGTTACCTGTAATGAACGGACAAACGGGCCACCAGAACAATGTCCTTGTAAAATGGACAGCCAGCATAACAACGATAAACAAACTAATAATGAATGTGGTGATCTATCACAGTTACTACCTATGTAAACGTTCAGACCAATATCTTCAAAATATGTTGGGACACCTCAAAATGTAATACCAAAATATAATTTTGATTATTGCCAACAAAAGTGTAAACATATTGCAACTAAAATTCCCCAATATGCCATAATTTTACCCCCAAAAATTTATCAAACCCCATGATATTCCATATTTGGAATATACTTTCTAAAATGTCCCAATATTCCATGATTTGACCCAAATTATTTTCAAACCCCATATCTGGAAATTCCCCAATATTTCATGATGATTTGGCCCCCAAATAAATGATCAAACCCTGTGATATTACACGTCTGGAATGAGACTCCCTGGTGACCTGACCCAAACTAACCGTGTGGCTCTCTTTTGCATCTCCCCCTCCCACCAGTCCAACAGCTGGGGCACGCCACACACACACATGAGCTCCTGCCTGAACGACCCCCAGCGCCACTCCGACATGTGCGGCCCCCGCCAGCCCCTGTCGCCCCTGTACGACGAGCCGGCCACTCCCGACGTGCACGCCCAGCACAACATGCACGGCCCTGCCAGGCCAGTGGTAAGTGGGTCACCACGATACCGGAGCCATAGGCTCTCGGTTTACACGCACACACACACGCATGCACGTACGTGTGCATGGACGCACGCACGTGCACATGCACATGCGCACACAGGTATGCGCACACACACACACACACACCTGCCTGGTGTACAGACAGACAGATAGATAGATCCATCCATCCATCCAACATTTCCTAATGAATGCGACTGTTGGATCAGTGATAAATGACACAGACAGACAGACACAAGGGGAATTTGTCTTGGACACATGTGCAAGTGCAAAGTCTGCTACTACATATTACAGTACAGACAAATAAACGGT
Source organism: Amblyopsis rosae (assembly GCA_025399935.1). Lineage (NCBI taxonomy): Eukaryota > Metazoa > Chordata > Actinopteri > Percopsiformes > Amblyopsidae > Amblyopsis > Amblyopsis rosae. The sequence continues at coordinate 3,003 of JAODTR010025719.1, forward strand.
AGGCTTCATACAGTATATACATGCATAACATGATACAATACATAGTGGAGGTGTTGAACTCCTAGCCGGAAGGTTGCGGGTTTGAACCCCAGTGTTGACCTACCTGTAGCATCCTTGAGCAAGATGCCTAACCCCCAACTGCTCCCGGTGGATGGTGGCACCTTGCATGGCAGCAATCACCATGTGTGTGAATGTGAATGGGTGAATGTGAGGCAAAATACTGTAAAGCGCTGTGGATAAGTCAATACAGTCGGCCATTATAACAAATAGGTCATATACATTGACTCAACAATAACCTGACCTGACTGGAGCGTACAGTGGGTGTAACCATAGCGTCTGACCGTGTTTCCTCATCAGCAGAGCTGGCTGCAGAACATCACCAACCACCCCCACAAGGAGTCTCCGCCCCCTTGCTTCCAGCTCCGCACCCCGCCCATGGGCCGGCGTTGCCGAAGGAGCCTGACCATGGATGACCCCCCGGGCCCGGCTCATCACCTGGCCCGGGGCCTGGATGAGGACAGCCTCCGGAGCCAGGCCCAGCGGAGAGCCGAAGCAGTCTCCAGGCTGAAGCTGCTGCCCGCGCCCACCCCACTGCCAGAGCAGGTGGGACATGGCACTGGCACCAGAGACATTTGAGCAATAGCAAAGATGGAGCGCTGTAAAGCATTTCAATGGGAGCAAAAGTGGAGCGCATCCGGCCTCTTATGTGGGCGTGTAACTTACGTTTTGCTGTGGAGGCTGACGTAGACAGCGCCCAGACAGCTAAATATGCCATACGTGACCTGAAACAAAGTCAATTTACCTCAAAACAGATCACTGCAGAAATACCGCTGAGGCCTCTGATTGATCGTAGGTACTTTTAAAATGAATGTTATATACTTAAAATACCAATTAACACAGATAAATAATAGGCAGATTTATGGTGAATTCCATGGACCTCCCCATTGACTTGCATGGAGCGCTGGGTCGTTATAACCTGCGTAAAGGGTGAAAAGTCCACCCATAATGCACAAAAAGCATCTTCCATTTAAGCCTCTAAATAGACCAAGAAGGCAATGAAATTCCAATCCGTTTTCTCTTAAGCCCACTAAAAGGTACTAATTCTTTGCTGTTTTGCCTATATTATCATGTAATTTTGAAGGTTTAAACCAGCCATTGACATTCAGTAAATGTTCAGATACTATATTTAGGTTTTTCTCTCTAATTATTTAATTGGAAAAAGGTTGTAGTATGAGTAGGGGTACTTGGACTTGTAATTTAACACTGAAAGGGGGTACATAAGCCCAAAACATTTCAGAACCACTGCTGTATACCGCCATGGAGATATACTGAGTCTGACTGTGGGCTTTTGTGGTACAAATTAGAGGAAAGGTTACCCAGGCCTGTGAAAAACGTGTGCTGCTGAGGGTGATATTTGAACAGGTGCAGGGCGTGAAACCTGATATTTTTTGAACACCCGGCGTGAATTGACAACGGGAAGTAACCTCTCATATTTTTTTCTCATCTCTCGACAGAGACTGATCCCATCGAGCTGTGTGATGAGCGCCTCCCAGATGCCATATGCTTACTCACCAGGTATGAATCACAGGCATGCTAAGATAATCAAAAAGAAGCCTTCTTGGGTGTACGGTATACACACACACACGCGCGTACGCACGCACACACACACACACACACACAGTGCCTTAAAGAATTCTCTGTGGTAGGTATGTGCCAAATCCTGTTGTATCCCTTCAAGAGGAAATAAACAGTTATAGAACGTATCGGAAGAAGACAATATGGTTTATTACATTAAAAGGTGAAGGCAGCAATTGACCTTTCCCAAGCCCCGCCCCTTTTTTGCATGTCCTCCAGTAACAGTTGAGCATTTTTGGAATCTGACGTAACCATCCATCCATCCATCCTCATCCGCTTATCCAGAGTCGGGTCGTAACTAGGTAGGAGGAGTGAAAGGGGCGGGGCTTGGGAGAGGTCAATTGTAAGCTAATGCACTTTTAGTAAAATTCAGCGGATGTCTCCTTGCTTGCTGTGCACGCTACAACTAAATGAACGTGGCGTTTCTACGCAGCCCTTGCTCTGTAGAGGGGAATGCAATCAAAGCACCACACACTATCCCAGCCATGACAGCATGTGTCCAATCTGGGGGCGCGGCGCGTCTGAGGGAGCGCCTCGTGGCATTGAAGGGGGGGGAGGTGCTTTTGCTTTGTTCCCCCTCGAGTTCAAATATCAACAATATCTCCCCAGCATCGATGACTCCGCCTTTTTAAGTGGAGCTCTGTCTTCCAGTATCCACCGTTCTACTGAGAAACAATGCACACCATTTCAGTCCGAAGCCGCGGCTTTCCCGTGTTGTATTTCCTCCCACCTACGCGCTAGGAAAGTGCGCCGTTGCAGCCAACACTGCTCACACACCGCTTGCTAGCCCCTGAATGAAATGCAGCAGAGCATTAGATACGGTAGCCCCACCCCCATTGGCTCGGTCACCAGGCAGGCAGAGGTCTCAAGATTACGTGCAGAAAGTTAGAAGGGCAGTAAATGTGCGGATGAGCCAATGAAACGGAGCTTAGTGCCGCTCCAAATGCCATGTATGCAGGTGTCCTGTGTAGGGGAAGCCCGGTGTAAGGGAACACTCTCACACTGCATGGGCCTCACCGTGATTGACAACACACAACTGGACCAGAGCTGACCTTCGTCTCAGATCTGACCTTAGTTATGCGATGAAACCAAAAACGCAATTACTCTACAACAAACCTAGCTGACACCCTGTGTGATGACGTTAAAGTCAAGCGTGTTTCGAAATGGTGGTAGAGCTAGATGAGGCGATCAAAGCCTTTAACCGACTAGTTAAAGGCTGTCCAATAGTTTCAAAATTAACCAGAGGTCTACGTCCACTAGGGGGCAGCAATTGTTAATGCTTCCCAATGGAGCGTGGCAAGACCATACTCATGAAGTGAACATTGGTTATACCAAGCGGGTATTCTCTAGCAGAGTGAGTTTTCATGTTTTTGTTCATATGTTTATGTTTTCATAAGCGGTGGTGGCTGTGCGATCGCTAATTGCGAACAGGGTTTCCAGGCGATAATCTCAGCAACAATTTAGCTGAGAGCAATAGTCGGGCGGAGCAAGGCTAAGAGAACACAGAGAGCAAGTAAATGTGATTATGTTGCTGACATCTTACATGACCAGTCTGACAGTAAGCTGTTAACAAAGGGACTGCACTGCTGTAAGTGAGATTGGAGGCAGTCCAGTTTACACAATGAGAAACAGGTCGGCGTGTCACTGTTGTGAAACTAAAAGCCTGGGAATCTTCTCTCACCTTTGACAGATCCCCACTCGTACCTTCAGCCCACTGAACCAGATGACCAGGAAATGGATTATGACAACATTTGGGAGTACGACTGCAATACCGGGATGATTCAGCCAGCGTCTGTCATTTCACAACACCGGACAGGATTAGAGTTTGTGGCCAGAGGCCCTGGTGTCATGGCGACTCAGCAGAGATGGTCATAAAAGAAAACAATGGGCCGGTCTGGGCGTGTGCAAACAACCGATGTCTATCAGCGGGATAATAACACCCCTGCAACATACAGTAGAGTATGTCCTACGAATCCCTCGATGGAAGCAGATGGATCTCGGGTAGTGAGGCAGATACATGCTCCCGACACGGCCGTGTGCAGAGGAATGTGCTACTTCCCACCGGCAGAATTAACCCACCAGGCTCCACAATGAAAATGATGGGACTCTTTCTATACTGAAACTCTTGTACATACTTGGGTGCCGAAAGTGCAATTTTTCTAACAATGTGTTGTATAATTAATACTATAGGGAAATGCATACAGTGTTTCCACACTAGCTTATTGTTAATATTTTTATTTTATTGTTAATATTTTTTTATTTATGAACATTTTGTAAAAATACGTCCTGTTGTTGTTTTGTGATATGGTATTTTTTTGTTATTTTGGTAGTATTGAAAGAGAGAAAAACATTCCGCCAATACAAAGTAGAATTAACAATTGACGTGTTAATTGTTTAATATAAATTATTTTATCTTGTCTAAACAAACCTGCAATGTTACCTCAATGTTACCTGTGTGGCTCCCTTCTTTAGTTTTGTTTGAGGTGTTATTTATATTTTGGGAAAAAAATAAATATGAACACATTCCTCTTTGTCTATCATCATATTTAATTGCTAACGATATTAAATATTATTTCGTATATCAACCTTGCATTGTATAAACCATCTTACCGTTAAGACTACTAAACATCTCAAATATGTTTTGTGCTACTTATCCACCTGCTGGTAAATATATTTACCATACTGTATTTTGCTCTTAGGAGGTTCAATCTGTTTTTAGATCATTTCTAATACATATGTATTTATGAAATACTGTCTTTAGAGATACGCAGATATGCATATATTTTGCTAAAACGAGTACTAGTACAGTATAGCCTTTATCAAATAAGGCCATTGCTTGATCAATTTAACAGGGACTAATAATACTTTTCATACATGGTCCCGTGGCGCCCTCTAGTGTTAAGAATGGATAACATTACAGTCACAATTGCTTCAGTAAAGGGAGATAAAATTGATCTAATACTATACAATATATTTAAAGTAAAATGATTAACATCTCCTAGAGTCTCCAAATGACAGAAATATGTTCATAAAAATTCATAGGTTTTCATATGTGAAAAATAAAACGTCTCGAGGATAAAGGGTAAAACTGGCATTGGCATATGACACCTTGACAACAGGCCATTTACACTAAAAACTCACATTTCAGTACAATACATAACAATGGCATTACATTAAACCTGCGTCTGTCATCTTATTCAGCACATACTGTGACACATATTCACCTTTACCTCACATATCATTTGTAGACATTTGATCACCATCCAGTTCCCTTTAGCAGCCTTTATCCTTTCAAACGCTTATGTGAACTCTTGCAGCACCGTGGCCTCACAGCCAGATGGTCCCGGGTACGAACCCCGGTCGTCCCGACCTTTCTGTGTGGAGTTTGCATGTTCTCTCAGTGTCTGCGTGGGATTCTTCTGGGTGCTCTGATATCCCCTACTATCTAAAGACATGTCAGGTTCACCCTCCAGCCAGTGCCACTGGCTCCTATCTGGTCCCCGGGCGCTGCACAGCGGCTGCCCACTGCTCCCTTGAGGTTAAATGCAGAGGATGAATTCGCAACATGTATGTGTCAATAAAAGCACCTTAACTTTAAGGACCTTTACTTGCTGAACAAAAAGACTACTAAATGTTGTACGGCTGAAGTTAAATAAAGCACTATCTTGATTTGCATTTTGCAAGGAAACTATAATTTATATAAAAACAACAGAGAAATAATAATTTAAACACCATGTAATAATTAAATTAATAATTAAATTGATAATTAAATTAATCTTGATATGTGAATTTATCAAATGAAAAAAACAACCAAAACAAAACCAAAACCTTCACTGGAGAACGATGGTAATATTCTGAGCTGTCCTTACAAAACAGATCGTGTTGATACGAGCAATAACATGTTGGCGGACAGATCACGCATCAGTGGCACTGACGTCCAGCGCTCTCTGATCAGCAGTTGCCATAACCCTCAGATGTTTCCGCAGATATCCAATGGCAGAAAGGGCGCTCACATTTGCCAGCAAAACTGTAAATATAAAAAATGTTATTACGGTTATTTTAAAAGGCCACTGAAACATACTAGAATCACTTTATCTTATATTTTCTTTAAGAAACAAATATTTCTATTGTATTATGACACACATGCTTATCTTTTTTGTGTGATTCATTTAGTTTTAAAACCAGTATTTAAACAAATTTCAACACATCTTTTTTATGTGGGGGACACAATGGGAAAGCCATAGTGATGATTGACTGGAAAGATGCAGGCTAATAAATAAGTTAGTATTTATTAATACAAGTGGACTGTACAAGTGAACTAGAGTCACTTGTGAAAATATTCATCTATTTATGATTATCACGATAATGGGCATTCACCACGATACTATTATCGCCAGTATTTTTATTGCGATAAACAATAATATCATACATCGTCCCATCCCTAGTTGTAAAACATACCAGCTTTCCAGGCATCTCCTACTTCTGGATTCGTCGTCTTGAGGACCCACGAGGCAAATGCAATGCACACCAGACACATGTCTGATTGTCTTAGGGGTATGAGAGGGGCATCCAGTCCTGAAAACGTAGTTTCTGCATGTTGGAACAAAGCTCTTTAATGAATCACTACACTTTAATATCCAATGTTGTTGGTGGTGATACATGTTCACATGAGTAGTCCAATGAGAGGTTGGGGAAGGGGTGATAATTGGCCTTGAGACCACCCAAAAAGCTGATACAACCCTTATTATGGACAGTGTTCACATTGTGACTCTAAGATAGCAGCCGCTTTGACACCTACAGGCACAGTTCAAATGGGAGTACTAATTAAAGGCTGATTAATTACACTATGGTAATTCAAGAGAAGAAATACAAGAATGTTGTAGTCTATTAATACATTAAAAGGGGCTTTTTGCATTGTGTTAAAGATCATATCATCAATATGTACTTGCACTTGGCTGTGACATTGCAGTGCTTATTTACATGTGTATTATGTGTCTATAAAACGCTGGCTCATGAAGTTATATTATTTTTAGTTCCCCTTCACTGGGGAACATGACGTGAGACGTCCCTGGCAAAGCAGCTAGGAATTGAGTGAAGTCAAATTATCACATATAGCCATTGCTCTGGCAACCCGCTTTGCACTGCAAGTGAAACCAATCCAGTCAATATACTCTGACAAATGAGCTCAAAGAGTGGATAATGTGTACCACATGTGCATTTACCATTTACCATACATCCTACCTACCTATCATATCTGTAGAAATTAAAATGGACCAAAGCTTTTTAAATGGACATTTATAAAAGCGACATTTAAGTAAAGAACTCAACTGTGTAGAAGCCTTTATTAATTTTTATTCTATAATGTTAATTACAAATAATGACAATTTGAATCAATGCTATAATATAAACACCCCTGGTTGATAGACACTTACTTGGATTAGAAACTGCTGTCTGTAAATCATCAAAACTGAAGTGCTGCTCTAGGTGTCTGGGGATTCTGTCTTCCACGTTGAACAGAAATGGAAATGGCTTGTCTTGATGCCTCCGAGCATTGGAAGGCTGGATTGTCCTGTCTGGCAAGGACGGCCCTCTCTGATTTACAGGTCCAAGTATGAAGGAGTTAGACCTCTGCTCCTGGCTCATGAAGTCTCGGAGATGAACATTTCGGAGGGACCATGTGTTCTTCCAGAAGAAATTCTGCTTAACGTCCCCGTCTGAGAAAAAGTTATCATAAACGTCTGTTGTAACCTGGGTGTTGCTTGTTTTACGGCTTAACCTCGTCACTACGCGTATTGGTCCTCTACCGCCTTCATCGTCTTCCTCATCCGATTCCACGGACGAGTCATCCGAGGAAGACGATGCAAAAAAGTGCTCATAGGCTTCCGGGTACTGCAGGTTTTTGTTGACTGAGCGAGGGTAGGAGAAAATAGACACCAGCTCATCTTTGGACGTATCTGATGCTGCTTCAGTTAGAGGGGAGAAGAGATTTCCAGTGTCAAAGTCTGAGAAGAAGTAATCATAAGTCTCAGGGACCGATTGTCCATAAGCGTAGGTGTTGGAGATCACGTTGTCTTCAGCCGATGGGCTGGATTTCGATTGCGTCTTACCAAAGACATATTTAAGTATTTCTGTGAGAGAAAGTCTGTAGATTCCTGTGGATTCCTCTTTGGCTGAAGAAGATGGAGACAATGAGTCCATCCCACTATCACGCCTTAGCTCCTGTCCATCAGAGAGATACTCCTCCTCTGATTCGCCATCCTGTGGGATCACTGTCGGTAAGTCCCGGCCCTTCCAGAGGTTATTAAACGACTCAGAGTCCAGTGCTGGTAGATTACGGACACTCACGGTTTTAGAAATCTTCCTGCTGTATTTATCATCACTGCTGTTCGATAGCTGTGGCAGGGAGCTATCCTTCACAGATGATAACAACGTATTCTGGGGATACATGCCGGACCCTAGGTCCGATTCACGCTCCCACAAAACATTTGCTGACTGTGTAGAACCATCAGTGATAATGCCGAGAGGATTTAGACTTGATGAGTCGGGAATGCCGGCCATTTCACCGCTGGTGTTGTCATACTTTGGCGTATCTGCATATGCGAAGTAGCCTGAATCTCTGGCATCTGAACTTTCACTCTCCTCCTCACCTTCTTGTAAAGGAGAGAGATAATTGGATGGAGCAGTATTGCTTTCCACCCGCAGACACAGTATGTCCTTAATCGTCAGCTTCTCCATCTCTCTCCAGAAGGAGGACATTGTGAACGCCGTACTGTTAGAGTCAGGAGCCTTCTGTGCTTCAGTTGCTGAGGTACGTTCCTCTGTAGTGCTCCCATCATCAAATGTATGTTCAGACAAAGCCTGTACAGGTTTTGATTTACCTTGACTGTTCTGATACGCTACCAGGATTTGTGATGAGAGATCATTTGAACCATGAGATGAACAAGCCTTTTCCATTATGTTGGTGTTTGAGAGTGACATTACAGGTTCTGACATAGATAGTTCAGGTGTAATTTCTGCATTGCTGGTAATGGTGTTAAATTCAACAGAAGGAAGGGGAGTTGAATGTCCTACCCCAAGTAAGGTATTATTCTCAGAAACACTGTCTAGCTTAGATAATTGATGATGAAAGTGTTCCCCTTGGTGCATTGCATTGGGTGATGAATTGCTAGTTTCTAATGTTAAATCAATACTGGGAACATGAGATAGGTTATAATTAATGGCAGAAGCGGGTTTAGTATTTAAATGCTGTTGCTTTGTTGTTTTAGTGGACAACTCTTGAATATCTGCACCAGTTATTGCCAGTGGACAGACTGCATTTTCATACGCACATCTATATTGGGCTAGTTCTGGCCCTTCACCTTTCAGCTCTCTCTGACCCAGTGTGAGAGTTTCTCTGCCAGAGTTTCCTATCTCTTTAGCCAGCCACTTCTTAGCCTTGGACACTTGATCTCTCTGGCTGGCTGCCACAGCACGTAAATCTGACATCTGACTTGCTAAATCACTATGGACTGCTGATGTGACATCTGCTGTGCGTGACCTCGGAGGTGTTTCACTTGGACGACCCAGGTTCTGAGGAGAATGTATTTCGTCGTACGGCTCCTGCCTTTTAAACGGTGAACAAGCTGGACAGTTGCTGCATCCTATTCCTCTAGACGCGTCTGAGGCGGTAAATAAGACAGCCGTATGAGGAGATCCGGGCAATGCAACTGGTTTGAGAAACTGCGTCAGCCCGCGTGACTGTGCATGTGTTGGCACGTTAGCGCCATCTGCTGGCGACATCATGTCACACCCGGTCAGACCCGGCGACGCAACTGTATTTTCTCCGGACAACTCCAGTGCTGTGCAAATTCCATCATTAGCGTGGCTATTTGCTAACACAAGCCTCTCAGATGGGTCAGGCCTTGCTTGTATATTCTGAAGCTGGCAGTTGTTTAGGGGAATTGATGGAGAAAGAGGCTTAAAGCTGTTTCCCATGGAGCTTATCTTTAGCAATAGATTGCTGGCGGCTTTACTTTGGAAAAAGTCAGATTTTCTGGGTAATGGAGCAGCAGTACAGTCTGTTCTTTCTGTTTCAGTGATGCAAGCTCTTCTGTCTTGTGATAAAGGCTGATCCAACCCTCTCCCGTGTGAATATGGCTCCACCTCCGAGTCACTCTGATTGGCTAAGAATTGTCTCTCGTAACCATGGCCGCTCTCAAATAACTCATTGCTAACCCGCCTCTTTTTCCTTCTCTTCTTCTTGGCTGATGGAGATGGAGACCACTGTGGGCTCTGTGGTGGTTTGTCAGCCAGCAGACTGTGGCAGTGTGTACCTTCTTCCAGTCTGTCTTGTGCCATCGCCTTCAGGCTACTAGGTGACCCCGTGCTAAGGACCCTGTTCAGAGTGGTCAGATCCGTCCCTGCACCCCTCTGCTTCGCGGCGTCTGCATGTTTACACGTCCGCGCCGTCACGGCCACGTCAGCGCAGACATTGGCCTCACGTGGCCCCCGAGACGCACTCCGCCCCCTGACATCCGTCACTGTGGGCGCCCCGGGCTCCTCGGTGATGGCTAGCCTGACAAATGACTCGTTTGTCTGGACGTGCGAGGTACTGCCGGCTGCAAGGTCGAGCGTAGCGATCGAATCAGGAAAATCCTTTGTCCTTGTTGTCTCTGTATTTCTTTTGGCGCTCTGCTCTGCCGGCGGCCATGTTGCCTGCCTGCCGGTTGCTGTTGTTTCACCTCTGGCAGGCAGAGAGTTTATCTTGAAGATTTGTCTTGGCTCAGTGTCATCGCTGGCCTGAGGCCCGTCACTACGCCGCCCCCTCTCCTCCTTGTTTTCTCCAGCTCCCTCCTGGCTCGGCTCCGAAGCCCTCCCGGCGTCTGCAAGGCTTCTCATCCTCTCAAAGAATGTATTGATAGACGCCAGGTGGATGTCCTCTTCACTTCCTGAGAGGACACTCTCCATGCCGCTGGCAGTGTGTCTGGTGGGGTGGCGCTCCAGAGGGGAGCCCTCGCGGTCTGGGGGGCCGTCTGGGAAGCCATGCGGGGGGCCGTCTGGGAGACAGGAGCCTGGGGGGCCTTCAGCGACAGAGGAGCGGTCCGCCTCCGGTAAGCCTGCTGTGTGGGCGGCTTTGACGACACTTTCGGTGAGAACGGCGCCCAGGTCATCCATGTCGCTCATCCCGGAGTCATCCACCCGGGCCAGAGCGGGGGAGAACACCACACACTCCCGACACTCCTGGATGAAGCAGGACCAGTCATGTTCGGAGATATCTACGCTAAATTCAAAGTCGTCCATTCAGATGAAGGGCTCACAACCTGCAGATCAAATACAAATAACTTGCTTGTTAATATTAAAAAGTACAAGTTTACCTATTACATGTAAAAAATGTCTGCTAAATTAATATGACAAATTACATGTTTGTTAAAAGTGATAGAGTGCTAAATTAAAAATATATGTATATTTATTTAAACACAGAAAACTAGAACATTGCTTTTTAATTCTGCAGCTGTTGCTGCACACATGAATGTAAAACTGGCAATGCAACTTGTCATACAATAACCTTTTATTCAAATAGTCCCCAAACTGTCCTAGCAAGAGATTGAAAACTCTTTAGCCATTGCAAACTCATATTAGGAGCTCCACAGCAGTCTAGCCAATCCCTTCAAACCAGTAGTGTTGTCGCTATTAGGTTTCTATTTAGCTTATCTGCCTAGCGTGTAGTGTACACTATACACCCATGTCAGACTTACCTGTTCCCGAGTTGCGGTGCTCTAGTGCTACACAACGTAGATCTGGCAAGTGTGTACCCCCAGCAACAACATGCATGTCATCCGGTGGGCGTCTTTGTGCAGAGAAGGGCACCAGAGCGGCAGCCATGTTTTGATATATATATATAGAGAGAGACAGTGTAGCTTCTGATCACGTAATACACGCCGCTCTCTGGCTAACGTTTCAGAACTTTAAATAGATGACCTACAGGCAACGTGCTAGCAGACCAGACTGATTTTGTCATTTTACTACTGTTTGAACTGTAGTGATGACTGACAAATACATACTACGAGATATTTAGGTTTGCAGTTTTGTTTGTGGTTTATCGTTTTTTTTGGAAGAAGCATAGAAGGCATGCTCAAACGTTGCCTGTGATAGCTGCTGGTCACGGCATCTGACATCTGGCTCATGATGCAAGGTATGACAGTCAGTCAATTCATCTGCCTGGTCTGGCGTCATGGAGCGACACTCTGGCACATGATCTCAATCTTTCCCTTTAAATCAGGATGAAAGTGATCGGGGGCAAAGGCAGCCAGGAGTGGAATAAAATGTTTCTCCATGTGGACATCATGTGACTTGAGCTACGGGCTCTAAACCTGGCATATACTAAATGTGTATTTACTATAGAGGTAGAGACTCAAGACACATCTCTTCACAATACACCTTGGTACCTTGACAAGTGACCTCGCCACTTCTTAGCACTCCTAATGAAGTCCTGCACTTACTTCTCATGCTCTTATATCACTATTTAATAAAAAATTATAAAATAAAAAATTATATATTGCACTTCATTAGCTAGGCCATTACCTAATGCACTTTATGTTTGACTATGTGGTAATAGGTATAATGACATTATGCTGCATTTGTGCTAATTAAAATATTGTTTGCTTATAATTGTTGGAATACGACCTGTCCAACTACTGACAAATGTACTACATGTAAGTCGCTTTGGATAAAAGCGTCTGCCAAATGCCGTAAATGTAAACGTAAATGTACTATAGGCAAATGGCTGTCAAATATGTGAATGAGGTAACCTTTGCTTTATTTGTTGCAGACAAGACCGTGTCTTTCGGACTCACCCAGACTGGCGTTTGAGTGTTGAATCTGCCATTAGGGCATCTGTCTCATTTGAGGTAAGCTTTGCCTTTGTGTGGTTCTACCAGAAAGACTTAGTAAAGACAATGGGATTACAGGGACGTTGCTGTCAACGTGGCGAGAGAGATCCAGAGATAGCCTATCAATCACCACCTCATTGTCAGCTGTTAAACTGGACTTAACAGATGGCTAATTGACCTTTCCCAAGCCCCGCCCCCTTCATGCATGTCCTCCAGTAACAGTTGAGCATTTTTTTTAATCTGACCGTCAACTGTCTGTTTTCTTGTAATAGTGTTCTATGGTGTTTTGTCCTACCTAGTAACAGTAACTAGGTAGGACAAGTGAAAGGGGCGGGGCTTGCGAAAGGTCATTTGTGGCCTAAACTTTGTAATGACCAACACAGGTTGGTTAATGACAACAAATTAATACTTGTATTAATTAAGGATCTTTATGATCTACTAGTCTGTAAATTGTAAAGCATACTAACATAATTTGTTATATACTGTATATTTAATTTCTGAAGTCATTTGTTTATTGTTTGTACTGTATGAATTACTTGGGTTATTACAGCATCTGGTGACAATTTCATGTCAATAGTACCATTAGAAATATGTTTAGAGAGAAAAATATAGACGTGTTCAATACTTAATTTACCTGCTCTACAGTAAATTTCAAACAGATTCTATAAGTAATATTACAGCATGTTAACCGATATTGTATTGTATGTTCTATATTTACTAGGCTAATAAGTTACAGATTGTTATCACATGACATTTAAAAATAGTTTTTTAGCTAACACAAACCAGACCACATTTAAATGTTCACAGATTATGAGCATATATCCACTCCACTCTCCAGCCTGTAGCCACGGCCATTATGTGCCTTATTTTCATCACTATGGCTATTTATGAGAAAACAGGCCCCCTAATTAGCAAAGCCACTGCCTGGGCTGTGTGCCCAATAGGGTTCTTCCAATTCATCAGCTGTGATGAGGAGATACAAGCCAGGGCCTGTGTGGCCACTGCACCTGGGGCAGAATGCCGCTTTGACACGGGTGGGATTTTGTTTCCATCAACAGGATTAAACCTCTAGCGAGTCGGTTCTCGGAATTAAGATGAGAATCTGCTTGGAGCATTTAGCAGTGACTGGGGCGAAGGTGGCTCCTGCCTAATTGTTTACCAGCATGTCAGCTCCGGTAGTTCTGCGTCAATTATTAAGCAGAGCACGGTAAACAGAGGCATTCAGCGTGGCCTGGCGACGCCGTGTTGGAACGCAGAGCTGCTGTGTATCCCTCGTTTACCCAGCATCCTCGGTGCGGGGGCCATCTTTTATGTCTGGATGCCAAAGCTGCCACAGGAGGCACTATTTGCGAAAATTAGGCTACATTTAAATAAAATGTGTAAAGTTGGTTGTATAGTGTTAATTAACACATAGGCTACAAATTGTATAAGCCTATTAGGCCTATTTGCATAAAAATAACATGTTCATTTCAGTATAGCAAGGGAGTTTATTATGTATGCTAGACTCAATAAAACACAACGTCTTAATGAAACCTATAGTCTTCTGAATGGTGAACGTTATCGCAGACTTTTATTTGGGCATATCGAAGCGCGCCCAGAAGGCAGTTTACGGCTTAGGCAAAACATAGGCTTGCTGTGATTTGAGACGAGGCTTTGCGCCGTGGAATGAGTGCACAGACGCAACATTATTGTCTTCAGTTACTTCAGACGTCACGCACCGACCACTCAGCAGTATCAATGCACACAACCCGAGTGCGGTGTGCAGACCCTACCTGTAGACGATCTTATTCATTGTGACGTTTGTTGGATGAAAACATAATTGAGGGGCGGATTTGCCGTTTCCCAAATACCTTAATGCGTGTTGTTTACTATACCAGAAAACATGTTTTATTTGATACAGATAGCAGTAAGTAATATTGGCCACAAGATGGCGAAATTAAAGTTATCTAGAACAAGGCAACACACGCGGGTCCGGGAGATCATTGGAGAGTTTGGCGTCTTTGAAGATCTGTCATTTAATTACACTGGACGGTGATATCCTCATGAATTGTGTTCTGGCCCTACAGGCCCTACTCTAATATTATTGTATTATGCATAAAGTTGCCCAACCTTATAACAACATACGCATATGGCTAAAAAGTAAATTAACCAATTGTAAACTGATCTATATGAAATCCCCAAAAAAATCTACTTTGAAACTTTTTGTATTTATTCATATAAATATGCATAATCTAGATATTAAGATGCAGACCACAACATATTTAGAAGTTACAGGAATGAGAACTGATAATTATGACATTTAAACCCACATATGTGGACCTGCTCTTTAGACTAACTCGATATCCTTAATCGTGATCTAGCCCATGTTAACCAACGTTCCAAATTTTCACATTCCCCATATTTAGAAGAAGTATTTTCTTCCCCTTCAGGCAAGCACAACAAACCAGGATACATTAGTTAGTGTCAAGATACCTTGAGACAATTAATCTTCTCAGAACAGTAGGTTGAATTCATCTTTCCCTTGCCAGCCTAAGGGCATTCTGACGTCTGTCACACAAGACAAGTCGGTCTATTTTACACCATCCGCCTCTTATTCTAGCGCTGAAACAGCTGAAGTGATTGTAAGGGAGTCCAACGGGGGAACTACCATGCAGCGCGCTACCAGTACACACAATGAAGGCAGGAGGCGCGTGACAAGGACTCATCTATATGTGCCTGAGGTGTGGCGTGGCCCCGGTCGACCCTGGGCCGTCTGTGGCCCCTGTGGGTCCCAGTCATGTCTGACATGCTCCCGTGACCACGTACAACCCAGCAGACCTCCTCAGCTGCTCCAATTAGAGAGAGAGAGAGCTTCCTCTGTTTGGCTCCAGTGGACCTTCTCAGTTCTGACGTTGAACTATCTCTCCTCTTCAGTGACATTTCTCACTGTTAGCTGTGTTAACTGTCTGTTAACACACCAAATCCAGCTCAAAAGACGTATTATATTCAGAAGGTAATTAAGAAATTGTGATTTACCCGTACTTTTCTTTGCATTATCCATGTGTTGTTTTAGTTTATTTTGCTGATAAATTAAGGGTAATCCTAAAAATGTTTAACCTTTTATTTTGGGATTATATTTTTCAGAGAGAGAGAGAGAGAGAGAGAGAGAGAGAGAGAGAGAGAGAGAGATGTTTAAATTCATTCATGCAGTTAATTGTTCATAAGACCTGACATATTACATTTAAAGACATAGGACATGTTGTTATATCATACGTCTGTAATAGCCACAGTGACAAGGCAAAGAACCAAGCAAAGTCGATCTAATGCTCTTAAAAATGTAACTCCTGTTATAGTAGCCAACATGCTAACGTCTACAGGGGACTTTTCACAGTTCAGTTTGTGAGAATCATTCGTCCCAAGGGTATATATGGGTGCATGATTCATTGCACTCGGCCTCACAGAAAATGAGTCTCTGTCTCGGTTTCTTTTCAGGCCGACTCCTGCAAAGCAGCTGACTTGTTTACCCAGGGTTAACCATCCTGGGAGCCTGTGCGAGAAGCCTTCCTCCTCCTTCTTCATGCAGACGTTGGGTTAATGAGTTACCGACAGACAGACAAAGAGCTGACAGGACCCGTCGACACAGACCGAGCGATGGCCTTCCTTCCTCGGGCCGGGGGTCGCCGGGGGTTATCAGCGACAGCGGAACAATAGGAAGTGGTGTGGCCAGTCACGTGACAAGGCTGTCCCCCACTTCCTGCGTGCCTGCACGCTGGGAAACCGACCGCGAGCGTGTGTTGTCGTCAGGTGTCATTTAAGGCAGGGTCAGTCATTCTCGAGAACACTTGCTAATTTAAAGCTCAAATCAAGACAACATCCCTCCACGGCGCCGCTCCACGTTGAAATGCATTGTGAAGCAAAGAGTAGTAGTTCTACGGCTTTGTTGATTATATATGTTGCTATATACGGAGCAAGGGCTGTGTAGAAGTATCGGATAATTTTTTCAACACACCGGTGAACGGTAAGATAGCGAAATGCGAGGCGATATTTGGTGAATTTGACAAAAAGTGTGTTAGCTAAGCTTACAATTAGCTTGCAATAGCTGCTATACGTTTAAGTAAGCCCTAGGCTGGGGGTAAGGGGGGAAGGGTGTCACAAACAGAATAGTCTAGTCTAAGATATGTCGCTATACTGTAGCTTCAGTATATAACCCCTTGTATTGTTAAGTTTCCACAAACAAATTCTTCAATAGCGTAAACGTTTAACATCTGATTTAGTCATTGAATTATGTAATTGGTCGTCATGCATGTCAATCAAAATACCTAGGTTAACGCTATGTCCCAGTCTTTATGCATGTATAGGTTGGCTCTGTGAGATTACACACAGACCCATTAAAGATCCACTCAACGTCTGAGACTACATAGAAACCCATGGTCAGGTTGGGAGTTAACATTGTGCCTGCATGTGCACACACACACACACACACACACACACTGTGCTGTCTGTAGTTGCTAGTTCATGCTACAATATCTCTGTTAAGCTGCGGAGCCATAATGTGTAACGCTTGACGCTTGAAGGTGTTTAAAGATGTAGAGATGTTAACAAAGGAAATGTAGGCTAACTTTATAATTTATCAGTGAACCAGCGTTGTGTGTTGAAAAGAAATTCTATAAACATTAAGGAATCCTAAACATATAGCTTTTCAGCTGATGTGTGAAACCAGTGTTGACACATTAACGATAATGTCTCCCCTGCACTTCCCATTAGGAAACAGAAATGTTGTGGCCTACAGTCCACAGAACCGGCTCTTTAAAGTCATTAAATGCAAAAGGCTGTAATTCATGGTCTACAGTACACACGGGCCTGTAGTTTGGAGATATGATGCCATGATGTCGTCTGCGCTATATGCCCTGCCTGGATCTAGGTCAACGATATGGTGAGAGTAGGTGTAGACTTGCCCTGGCATACAGTAGGCTGTCTCAGAAGCAAAACCTCAACTCGCACCACCACAGAAGTTAGTCACCAGGCGGGGTCAAACAGGGTTTATTTCCTCTGCCAGTCACTTCACATAAAAAAAAGCCTTTTGCCGCCTTATCTGCAGTTTAACAGAAACATATTTCCTTCACCTGTCCTTCACCTTTGAAGATGCACTCGTTTGCTTCCTGTTGACTGTGGCTCACCCACCGTGTTTACACCACTTAGCAAGCGGGAGGCGATCGACGTCACAACAACAGATCGTCAAGCAACGGAGTAAAACTGCAAGGCCTACCTACCCGATCGTTTACTTAAGAACAGTTGATTAACGGGGTTGTTTGTGGCTCGCTATTTGTTAATTATGTGTCGCTTCCAGGTTGAATGGCGCATTATTGCGATGGCACTTCAGATGTTTTTAGCCCCTGTCCAATTGAGGTACACAAGACCGTGGATCAAGTGGGACTGAAAGACATGCTAAATTAACACAGACAGCCAGTCACTGTTTGGCCTTTGCCGCCCGAGAGTGTGGAAGAATTTGCATTGAGACGGCAGCATTCACGCGACAATACGGGCCTCTCCCGCACAAGTGGTCGAGCGGAGAACAGCTCTCCAGGGAGAGGGGCCCCTTCAGCAGGATGATGCCAGAGGCCAAATGGAGAGCTCCGGTAACAAGAGGCAAGTTGAAGCTTATTTGCTTGGCTGTTGCCATAACAGAAAGGGTAATAAGTAGTGGCAACCTAGTGTGTTCATCCCGATTAATGAACCTTGACAAAAGGAAGTGGCCGGGGGTCAGTACAGCCGCTGCTTTAACCTCCTCAAGTCTTTCAGAGTGACGTCTGCATGTTTGTGCTCATCCCTTTAGCTGCTATGGTGGAGGATGGCTTTGTTTTTTTTAAGCCTTAGTTCACTAAGCAGAAAGAAGACCCTTGGGATTTGGTAGCAAGCACAGTTGAATGATTGCGTTCTACACTAAAACCAAACTTTCATAGCGGAAGAAATGAACACAGCACCACAACCAACTTGTGACTGCTAGCCAGCCTTTGACTTTGTTTCTAGATGTCACATTTCCCATGACTGAAGAATAAGAGGCATCAACAAAACCTACTGGGTGAAAGTCTCATGACTTGGTTGTGATGTCAATAAAGCGTGATCCAAAGATATTGGCGCAATAACAAGATGGAGCATTGTAATGCATTTCAATGGAGGCAAAAATGGAGCACTTCCGACCTCTTAAGTGTCACTAACTTGCTGTGGAGGCATACAGGCAGCTAAACCTAAAAACTACCCTGCATAAATACCGGTGTGGCCTCAGGTTGATCGTAGGCACTTGGGCATAAACGTCATATATTCAAAATACCCATTAACGCCCCCAGAGTTGAATAATGGGCAATAGTATGGTAAAATCTGTGGAACTCCCCATTGATTTGGAATGTTGGGTAATTCTGGTTTGTATAAAATGTTAAATGCACACACATACACACACACAAACACTTCCAAAAATCAAAAGCAAACGTGCCACCTGTTGCACCCTCTCTGTTAAATTCCATTCTCTCTGTTATCTGTCTCATATCATATAGAGTACAATCCACAATGCACACAGTAAACACTTCCTTATTCTGCGGTGGTCTGGCACCGTGGTGTGGAAACAGCGTCTATTTCGATGTCTAACGCCTGTGCATGCCAGTAGCACACCCTGATCTGCAGTTATTTTCTCAGCAGTCATCCGTGCTTCCGCTCTCTGCAGAAGCAGACAGAGCTACTACTAGTTTGCAAACTCACGGCTGTTATCATTCAGTGCACTTCATACTGACCTTATAACCTTTATATAAGTAAATACAGCAGTGTTCCGTAATCCCTTTCTATGGTTAACCGGCCTTAACGCCCACGTTAAGTCGGGCAACATTTTAAGTAATGGCGACACTACTTTTATTCTCTTAGTGGACAGTGGCTGGAAACCAGCAGAAGATGTTGGGGCAGGCGAACCAACAAAGGCCGTAATATGCTTGAACAGGCCCTTCTTTTAATCAAGCCCACTGAGAGCAGGGCATGCTGGGAGAATACATACCCCTGCTGCAGCCTGGGAAAATGCCAGTGTGTCTTGAGAACCTCCCTCCCCTACTCCACATTCTCCAATGTCTCACTGTGTTGTAATATAACCTTGGAAGGAGGGGGGGGGGGTGCCGGCCAGGCCTGTGAGTCAGTTAGCGCTGTCAGTTAGTACATTATAGTGCAGGCCGCTGGATTACGCACAGAATATTGCCAAATGCTAGCTGTTGAGTTGGGGTTGCTGAGGTGAGCCGCTCCTTGAGTCATGCAGGGGGGTGGGGGATGGGGAGGAGGGGGGGGGGGGGGGGGGGAAGGGGCATGGGGGCTGGCTGATTAAAAGTGCTTCAACACAGCTGTGACCGGCAGCCGCCAGCTGCTTGCCCATGAGTGTCCCGGGCGTGTTTGTGAGACCGCTATCTGACGACGCAGACCCCTACGCGTCTGCGCGAACGTTCGTTCCCACACTCCCCCCCGCGCGCGAGGCGGGAGAGCGCTCGGGGGGGAGGGCACATGAGAAAGCGCAGCATGTGGCTTTAAAAGTGTCTCTCTTTAATATTGGCCCACTGAAATGGATTGTGTGGAGGCTCAGGGCGGGGGGTGGGGGCAGTTGAAGAGGTTGGGGGGGGGGGGGGGCTCCCCCGTCTTT
>JAODTR010025729.1:0-23133 GCA_025399935.1 Amblyopsis rosae
GGGACTCCAACCCAGGCATTTGGTGGGATTCTAACCCACCAGGACTCCAACCCAAATATTCCATACGTTTGGTGGGACTCTAACCCACTGGGACTCCAAACCAGGCTTTTGGTGGGATTCTAATTGTGAAATACTGGTTGTCCACAGATGACAACCAAAGGAGGTTGGATAAAAGTACTAACTAAAAACTGCAGCACTGGGTAAGCAACTAACCTGTTCTCTGGCAAGCTAGACAGATGTGCCAACAGCATGTAATTCCACACAAAGTCAAAGGGGAGAGTCAGAATGAGAGTCAGACTGCCATACAAGTGGACAAATTACAAAGCGTCAGCATTCCTTCCCCCCTTCCTGCTTCTATGTACAAACCCCAATGGATTATATCCATTCAATCTATCCATCATGATGTTTACAACATAGCATCACATTGTGGAATTTGTATTTGTACAATATCTTAACCCCTAAACTCTTATATACTATATAGTCTGTAAAATAGCTGGTTCTTTAAATGTTACATTTATCTACCCATACTTCAATGGTTACTCCTCTGGTGATGCTAACTGTGTTGCCATTGTTCTATTTTCAATATGAAACAAGAGCTCCAAAAAGGTGCTACGTTATTGCCCCCTGGGCTCCTTTGATATAAGGCCTGCAAAACGAAACATTTAATCCAACGCTATCAAAGCAACATGTTCAGCATTGAGCACCATACGTCTAAATCATTCAAACATAATTAGAGATGCTGCATTAAGTTCACACTCCGCTGACATATTCTCCTATGCGTTGCATTATTCACAAGTGTGATAAGTTTTAGTCATATGGGTTCTGTCGGCGTAATATGGCTCACACCACTTTCCCGACCAATTGTGGTTGGGGTGAGATATTGCGCCCATGATTTAAGTGGCTGTGTCATTTGCAGTGTAAAAATGGAATGAGCCCCAGAATAGAGGGGTCTTTCATCTTATCAGATAAGACGGTCCTGATTACATCTAAATGTAGAGCAACATTTAGAGGACATTCAATCAAGTGGACGTCTGGAAGAGAGGGTGGGGAAGTGAAGGAATTATGCCCCCAGAAGGCCTTCCCCTCCTTTAATTTCCTGTGACGGCATGCATTAGCTCTCATCGCCACCTCACTGCTATTAGACTGGCAAGTGATTATGGCTTGTGCCTCAGGTGGAGATAACGCTAATGTTCTGCATGCTACATGCAGGTGCCATGTATATCCAACTCCATTCCATCTATGTCTCCTATGTGTCTCTTAAGACTCCAGCTTGAATACATTTGCTCCACTCTAGCACACTCCATTCATTTGCTAGAAGCCCCTGGCTATGCCTTTATAGAAGATAGTACTTTAATCTTAACTCAACCGAGTACAGTAACTTGGGTCATGCAAGCATTTAACTAACAGAGCGTACAAATAGCCGTTGACAAAGTGGGATTGGTGGACTTTTCATTTTACTTCCTCTTAAGAACCACGAACTCCCGTTTCCTTTTTTCCCCTTACTTTTACAGTGGTTTATGAAAAAGAAATGTGTGCATGCAAGAGCAGGGATTGCAATCACGAGTTTAGAGGTGTGGCCCGTTGACTCATTTTCTATTCTGGGCCGCCATCAAGGATGAGCCTGACGCTGTTAGAGGAGTCACATATTGTGCATGATTGACTATCACTACGTGATTTCAAGAGTATTTAAAACCATCTCTTTTGCATTAGTCAGGCCCCTTTTTTCTATGGGGTTTCCATAAACCTATCCAACTAATGAACATAGAAAAAGTATGACAGATTGTGTGAGGTCAGTGTCTACATAATTGCATTAGGCACTAGTCTCTGTGTCTGAGCTGCTGGGACCATGAGAGATGAATTGCATTTGCGTTGGTTCCATCATTGATGAGGCCTGTCCCAGATTACATCCTCGACGGACAACTCATTAGTATCTGCAGCTGCTTAACTTTGACATGTAGTAGGGGTTTAACACGCAGCGCAATGTTCCCGTGCACAACAGCATTCCCATTATTAGACAAATGACATATTTGTGCATGTATAGATGTTTACGCGGTAAATGCATTGTCTTCTAGCAGTGCATTTACAGTATTTTTCACCAAGGTGTATAATGATGATGGATTGTAGTAATACTATGTTTTTCACTGGGTCCTTGAGACCCTTATATTGTGTTACTAAACCATCACATCCATCTCCTATATCCCAGCATCCCACTGGGTAGCACACATTTTCCATGACCAGGGCCCAAAGAGTGTCATATTTAATGGTGACTCGTAGCTTCTTTGTCAAGCTGGAGACATCTAATTCTCACAATACCAGTGCAAGTGTATCATTTCTTTCATAAGCTACTGTAGTCAAAGGTTTTGCTGCAATTTATTTCTTCTGAAGCAATGCAATCACTTTTCATCCTTTTCCTTATTCATAAAAGCATATGTATTTGGTGGTAGGATTTAATAATCGTGTGTCAGGTGATATTCAAAGTTAAATTACATTGCGCGCACCGCACAAGGCAGTAAAAGACATTTTCTATCTAAGAGTGCCCAGTGGCCCATGGGCTGTCCATTCAGTACACTGTCTACACACTGACTCCCCTTTAAGAAAAAGTTAACACATTATGACTAATGCTCTGGCTATGCAGTGATATGGTTTCTGTCAAAGGTTAAAAGGCTGTAACATTTGTCTCAGAGCTGGTCACATAATGGAGTCTGTCACCATGAAGTAAAGACAGAGGCTGATGTGCAGTGACATTTTGATGACGCTGATAAAAAAACTGATAAATTTTTGGACACTTAGTCACGGTACAGAACCCCCTTGTGGCGTTAAGGCGTTTGTCCATCTAGGTAAGATTAATTTAAAGGTTTTCAACTTGGTTAAGCTTTAGCAGCAGCAGCAGTATTCTCTAAAATGTTAGCATACACTCACTTCATTCTGATAATTTTACAAGTGAATCTAATGAGTAAATTATTTTGAACAATTTGTATTGATTCATTGTTTGTATTAACTAAAATGCATTAAAAAAGTTTGAAAACTAGTGGTTAGTGCCATTCATGTATAAGGTTATGCCAGATTTACCTTCTCTAGCAGATATTTTTTGCACTGTCCTGTATCCAAGGCAACCAGATGGTGTGCTCATGCAACTTCCTGCGATGATGGACGTCACCACTCGGCTGGTCCTTTGCTGACGCAGACGTCACGTCAAGCGTCCTCTCCACAAGACATCGACAGGTATAGAGTCAAACTAGTTTCTGCTCCGTGGGTTGGTGCCTTGAGGAACATAACTTTCTCTATTTCCAACTTGTACCATGTTTCCTTGTGGGGGATATGGGTGAATTAAATCTCAGCTTTTTTCATAGCAGTTGCTTTTCATATTCTCTTGTTTGTGGAAGTCTAGGCACTGCAATATATTTTCTTGCTACTGTATGTAGCTCTCAGGAACTTGATTACATGTTGAAATAAACTGCTATTGTGCAAAAAAAGAAATAAATATCTTAGCTGTGTATGTGTCAGAAAACACGTAAATGCACAACCCATCAAGGGTAATGCTAAATTAGGATCTCTCAGCCAACTCTACAGCTACAGTAAATGTACAGTACACCACCATTGATTTATCTGCGGTTGTTCAATAAGGAAAGTGCAGTTCATTATTTACTCTGCATACATTAAGGGCAGACACAATTGATTGACCACTCCCCCCACCCATCACACACAGAAGCTTGTAGTGCTCTAGGTGTGTATCTGACAAGCACTAAGAAATATTGACAAGCTAAGTCTCTTCTCACTGACAAGTACATATTGGACCGCAAAGTAGCCGTCACTCTTTTGCAGCAGAAAATAAAGTGTTGACAGAGAGAGGAGGAGATGAAGTAAAACATGTCGATTTAGGTGATTAAATCCTTCTATCAAGATTGAGGTGGTATGGGCAGTGTGGAAGGTGTTTATGCCTGCTTGATAAATTGTATTTTCTTAAACATTGGGGTGCTCAAGAAGCCTTTCTTTAACAATCACAGGAAGGGTTGTTCAATGTTCTGCAAATATTGTTTTAATATTGACATAGAATACATTAGATTTTCTTAAGGACCATAGTAGTTGCTGCCTGCCTATACTTTTCAAACATTTTTATATGCACAAAGAAACACTGAATGTGATGATTTTCATACACACATGCCTTTTGTCAAATGAAAAACACAGCGACTTTATTGTCCGGGTAATATCTAATGAGCTCTATTCATAATGCCAGCAGGTCAGTGCCCTGACATTCTCCAGTGTCTTACGATGAAATTAATTGTTGCTGGCTTGGGCCACTGGCATTTCACCTACAAAATATACAGTGGGGGCTTTGCAGCATGGATGAGTGATTCTACATTCTGTGACTTGGCTGCCAGTGTGAAATTGGAGGCTTCTGCCCTGGTCACAGTTAAGAATCCCTATTTAGCTCTGGTCATATATGTTTAGATTAGCATTGCAGAAAGATAGGCAATTATCAGAGAACAAAGAAAACATATGATCCAACTATGCACAATAGAACCCAGAAAAGTCCAGAGTATGCGGAAACAAGAATATAATGCTTTCATCCATATATATTACATAGAGCTATTTCCACAGCTTGTGTGACAATGAGGTCATATGAAATTGTATTATGAGGAGATGCAAAGTCAGAAATGTCACTTGGAAAGTTCACTTGCAAATGATTTACTGTAAATGCTTTTCTTTTTCTTTTTTTTAAGGAAGGGATAGCTAGAACTGGTTCTTGAGCTCTCTCTAATTTCACACTTTCTCTGAATTTACCCCATTCACAAGGCTCAGTCTGTGACCAAGAACATTTAGATTTGTATTCCTTAAGGGTACAACTACCATGAAATGAATATTACATTTTCTATTTTTTATGCACTTGTCCTTTAGGGTTTTTGATACAAATTTGTCTTTAATTGTAAAAAAAAATTAGAGAATTTTTGAATAACTTATCAACTAATCAAAGTTCTGACTTGTGTCATTCTCGAGACATGGTGACTAAAATAAATTTGCTTTGGTCCCTCTTTCATCAGCAATCTGAAAGGCCAGGCTACAGTATGTTAGCTAGTGTGTATTAGAAGCAGCAGCACTGTAGGAACTTGTAACGGCGGCTCGGGAAGAGCAGGAACCAGGCGCAGGTTTGAGGTAAGGCATGTACTTTTAATAAAGAAAAAGAAGCAACACCGCTCACAGGAAACAATATCTGACAATGAATTAAACGAAAGCCCAACCTAAATACCACCGCTAAACCACAGGTGCGAACAATAAGCAATCGGTGCAGCCACCCGTGAGATAGGGAGCGCTGGGAAAGTGGACGTCTGGTAACCTGAGGCGGGAGCACGCAGGTAACGATGGGTGAGTCGCCCATCGGCGGTGCAGCCCTGATCGTTACAGAACTACATACTAGAATTTCCACAGATAATCTGGTCTAGTCTGCCTGGAAATAGTATGGTCTTATGTGTACTGTACCGCTAAGCAAAAGTGAAGAGGGCTGATTCGAACAAGACAGGAGCGGAGATTTCAAAGTCAATTTAACGGTAATTAAGGATTGTAGGGGACAACATGTTCACTGGCTTTATGATACAGTACACTGTCTGTGGCCCAGCCCTTCAGTTTGCAGCCGTCACTGTTCATTGTGCTTATTGTCCCAGTCAGTCATACCATGTAGCCAACAGGCTGGAGGGCACAGGCTACTCAGTGTGGCCTGGGGGAGACAGCTGTTCTCCATCTCTCTTACTGTAATGGTATCTGCTATTAGATTACATGGGGTCTGAGATGGAGACTTTTGGAGTCATTCATTTTGTGAGCCTCAGGCAGAAAGAGATGAATGTGTAGATAAAAACATGAAAAAATTAAGGAGGGCAAATTAATTATTTCCCCTTCATGTCAGCTTCATGATGGACAAATACTGTCCAAATACCGTTATTCTTTTAAGACCTCAAAACATATTTTCATTGTGTATTTTTGCAATATCTCCTATTTTGGTCATTGTTGGCTAAAGGTTTTCCCATCTCATAGTTTGTTATGCACTGGTCTAATATGACTTAAATGATCTCAATAGATACAGAAGTAATGAAAGTCCACTCTGGCAATGTATAAGGGCAGTGGTGTTGTTTGGCCTTGGCATCAGAGGGCCCAAATGTTTGATGAATTGTCCTGGGGCTCAATTGCAGAGTGCATTGAAGTCACTTTATATATTTGTAATGTGATAGTTCCTGTGTGCTGGAGATATAGCACTGCTTTATAGTCCATTAAGCAACTAGCATAATTCTCCTCATCTTTATCTATAATCGTACAATTTTCGGAATTAGTTTGCAGTTAAAAGATTGATTGATGAACGTAAGAACATATATTAAATATTTTATTGGGTTTACAGTACAAACAATAGCTGGGTTTACATGGACACTTTTTTTGTCTTTCCGAATTGAATCTTTTCGATCGTTTACATGGGTCTGGTGTTTACATGCGCCGTCGCAACTTATCGGAATTGATGTTAAACATGTACACATTATCTAGCTCATAATGTAACATGTCCCGCTAGCAAATTGTAAACCCAGCTTCTAGTTATAGGTATGTCGGAGAGTGAGGCTATTTGTGTGACTGTTTGAGAAAGATGAAGTCACAAAACAGAGAGAAATACGCACACAGAGAGACGTGCACACACTGGCCCTGGCTACCTTAACAGAGTAATGGCTACACCAGACACTGCTCCACGTCCCCCGGGTCTGCCAGTGGGTGCACAAACTAGCAAACACCCGCTAACCGTGGTAGGTACTCCCATTCACTTATTTGCGCGCGTCACTGTTGATTTGTCCAGATTTTGTACCGATCTTATAATACATCCATTGTACAGTGGCTGTGCAGAATAGTTTACCCGCATCACACAAAACGTAAGACCGTGCATGCGCATGAGAACACAACCCGGAAGTAATGAAGTTGAACTGTTTACATGGTAGACTTCTTTGAATCGGGTTATATAACGGGTTATACTACCTCTCTGCTTCGGAATGAAATTTCGGGTTGGCCATTTCTCTTCCGATCTTGATGTTTAAACATTTCAAACTTTCAGGTTGACATTTTAACCCGATTCCAATCGGAATAATAGGGTTAATGTAAATGCAGCTGTTGTTAGTTTATTATTATTAATTTAGTTTATTATTATTAATTTAGCTTCCATTCAGTAGCCCATTGAGTAAATGCTAGTGTGAATATGTGCTGCTAAGAAAATACTGAAATTGCTCATTTTAGCTTGGAATATTGTTTTTACATTTAAAACGTAAATGAGTGGAAAAGCGTAAGTTGAATGTGTTGGTGAAGCCCCTGACACTCCCATGCAAACACAGTTTCATTCAGCCTAAATTGTAATTGTAATTGTATGTTTGTTAATCTTGTTCTTTATAACTGACCTAAACATTACAGTCAGTTCAATTTAGTATTTTTTACAATGCTATACAAAGCCTAATATTATTACAATTTAATTAATCAATTCATTATTGGGAAAATGAGTTCAAGGTCAAAGCTGTCTGTCTATACATTATAAACAGACATTTTAATACAGTAAATCCTATTTATCGTATAGTATTAGTGGGAAACAACAGTGCTCAAATGCATCTAGTCATCAGTCATTATTAGCAAAAACAATACTAACACCCGCTTGCCTAAGTTATCTACGGGGGGGAAACTAAATGATTGTAAGAGCAACCATGGTGCTCTGACAATAACAGCATGATAAAATGCTATGCTGTCAAATAATTTAAACATTATGACCTGCATAGCAGGGAGACCCATGTAGAATAAAATGGTTCATTCTTTAGATTTATTACAATAGCTTTACATATCTAAGGTAAAACACATTGATTTATTAAAGCATTTATAATGTTTCTGAGACCTTTAACACTCAGATGCCCGTATCATCGAAACATATAATCAACCATCCATTGTTAGCGTATTCAACATTCTCCTCCACACTCCATATAACGCCAAAGTGGTCCAGTGCACTTCACAACAGAAAAATATATTTGGGACTCAAAACCTTATGGTAGCAAGAAAAACAATAGGCTGCTTGAAAGAGAATAGATTGGCTGGGGGCAGATGATCCTTAGGAGCCCATTGCCCTGTCATCGAAGGTTTCTCAATTCGCTTCTCACTGTTCACTGTTGGATGGGCAGACTAAAGGAGAAGGGCATGGCGAGTGGGGTGTGTCTCTGCCCAGGATGAGGCAACGATGGTAGGAGCGCCACGCCTAATACCTACGGCACATGAAGGAGGAGCCAGTCAAGAAAGAGCTAGTGTATCTCTCATGCTGGTTACGCTTCTAACCTGAGCAGGCAGGATGGGCCAAAGAATCAGAGGCATATGGGAGAGGAATAGCAGCCATCTTTGTGGCTCAAAGCCCTCCAGGCTCCCTGTAGCAGACGCAGATGGTGTGGCTAGTATCCCACTCTCTCTGCCCCCACGTGTCTTATCAGTGAGGCTCACGGCGGCATGTGACACCCACAGCGGACTTCCAGTACAGGGTTAACTGCTCCTGAACCCCCCTCCTTCCCTCTGCGGGGGATATTCCAAACACTTCCCTTATTAGGGCGTATAGCCAAGCATTTTTCCACTTTACAGCACACACACACGCACATATACAGACGTCACAAAAACACCAACAAGGCCAAAGGGAAATTAAGCCCTTGTTACATGGATGGATGGACATGTGGCAAGACCCTGTTTTCTAACTATCTAGTAGTTATTGTGCTCAAGGGATTGACCAAGGCTTCCGTCATGACTCTCTGATCCGCTCAAATAAATGCTAAGGTGGACTGTGCAGGGAACACATTGTGCGATTGTGTGGAAAGTGGATTTGAAGGAACACCGCCCCCCCCCCCCCCCCCCCGACTGGAGCACTAATTATAACGATTAAGGAGTTATTGTTGCATTAAATGAGCTTCTCAATAAGAAACGTATTTTTGATGCCTGAAATAGGAGAATCAGTACATACGTTTTTATATGCTGCTGTAATTTACTGTTAAATTGGTTCCTTCCACTCTGCTTTTTCCGTTGTAAGACTCAAAGAACTGTCAGCACATGGTACTTGAAGTTTTCTATAGTGCATTTTTCTTTTAAACTCAGGTGGATAGTTTCCAAGTCTTTAATTACCCGTCATGAGCTCTTACCCACAGAAATCCATTTATTCGTCAGTACCTAGCTTAATCTAGGCATACATAGCTTAAAGAACTTGCCACACATCGCTAAACGGTGTCTTATTACCTGCATAAGATTATGAGGCAAGCCAAGTAGACCTAATGCTAAAGAGCTCAGCATGTTTGCTCTGTTTGCAGCACAGAATGCAAATATTATATTTTGGAATATCCTGTATACTGAATTCAATTGTACAGCCACAGCTTTTTAATACTCCAGATATTTCGCTGCATTGTTTTGTCGTCACGGCTCATAAATTAACATAGAAATGTGTGAAACCAGGACTTGTTTACAGCACTCTCTCTTTAATTATTCAGTTGTGTTCTAGATGCAATGCCTTGTACTGCATCTGTTGAAACATTGTTTTACTCTGAAACTCCAACAGTTCATGCCCCTCCCCAACCTCTGATGACTAACTGCTATTCCTCTCTACACTTCCACCTACTGTACAGCTGCCCACACTTTAGTGGACAGTTGTGTTTCAAACCAAATGTGAGCTAGAGAAATAAAAAATAAAAAAGCCATAAAAGATAGACATACAGTATCCAGTATAGCTGGATAATTATTCATGGTTTTACGTTTTGACACAACCCACGGTGACAACACTGCGTTCAGGATGGTGGAGCGTTTGCTAGTTAAATGTTAATGCTATTAACTAATGTTAAGTTAAGTGAATGCAAACGGCAGTGGACTTGACAGCAGGTTACAAAACAGGGAGGTGTTGGGCTGTCCATATAGGCTCACACAAGGCTAACAACAACAAAGCCATCATTTGTGTTACTGCTTTAGATTGTTGTGTTTCAGCAGTACAGATGCACAAGATGATGGTAGAACCAGCGTGTCTCTACTCTGATACTTCTGTCGGTGCATAGCTCACTGTTCCAATTGAAGGAAATGTCCGTAATGGCTGTGTCAAAATATTAAAGTTCAGAATTTCATGCATGGCATATCAGAATGAGACAGCATACATTTAATATGGAAAGATTAGGTCCTGGTACAAAATAGTGATGATGACTTATACTCACAAATACCTATAAAACACCCAGGTAGATATGTGGCTACACTTCCTACACGTCACTGAGCAACATACGCCACGCCCATTAAATGCAGCTAATGTCTTTGAAAGTAGTTCAATAACTTTTTGTTGTTTTCATTGAAATGGGACGTTCAGCGAAAAAGTTAATTGAGCGTTCAGAGCGTTCAGTCCACTGAACACACCCTTTGTGTTCAAATAATTTCCATCGTTTAGTTAATGCTGACTGACAAAAAATTAGGTTTGACTTGTTGAAGGTGGTACATCTGTCTACTATGTGGGCACCTATTGGCAGCACCTCTACAGCAAACCGGAATGTTGTAGGTGGATTAGCAGAGTGGAACAGAACATATTCTACAGCTTTACTGTAGAAGACCTTGACAACGACACAACGGTTGTTGTTGAAAAAAAAGCAGTTTGTCACTTTTTGAACCGTGACACACCCCAGTCACTGCACTCGTCCGTCAACAAAACGACTTCCAGGAACTAGAAGGGCGTTGCCGAGCCCTTCTTAGCGCCAAGGTCGACGGCAGTGGGGAACATCGTATTGTGCTTATTCACTGCCAGGGCCACTGTAATCCAACAGAGGTATATTATAGTGGGATTACATGTGTGATGCATGCATGTGTGTAGTCAGGGGCTGGTGCTAAAGACAAACATCATGACGTGTGTGATCCTGTGTGTACATATAATAGTGTGTGTGCCCTACATTGGCCTGTGTGCCCTTCATCCAGGCTCAGTAACCAACATGAACAAAGGGTGTGTGTGTGTGTATGTGTGTTTGTGCTGGGTTAAGAGGCTAATAAGACAGATTCCTTCCATTCAGAACACACACATCCTTGATTGTTTTGGAGCGGAATAAGAGACAGCCCCACTGGTGCAGGTCTTTCACTGAAGGAATAATTGAGATGGCAATGGAAAAAAAATAACAACTGTGTGTGTGTGTGTGGACGGGTAGGGTACAGAGACAGCCTTCCTCACAAGTTTATGGAGGCCAGCCAATTATTCCCAGCAGCCTCCTGGAACCCCAATTACGGCCAGCGCGGAGCAGCCGGTCACAGAAGCTGTCACCTAGACCCACAGAAACCTCTAGCTTTTGCCTGAGAGGATGACGGATGTGCTTGTGTCTCTGTGTGCAGGTGGGGGTTCCGCCTGTCTGTCCATGCATACTACACAAGTGTAGGGTGTGTGTGCGCATGCATCTGTTTCACAATAAGTGTGTGTGTGTGCACTATGTACATACTGTATCTGCCGTCTCGCCAGGCAAGCATGAGTTACAGTAGTACTTTCAAGCAATACAGTATGATGTCTATTTACAATGCTGGATAGTGATTGGTAGATTACAAAAAATCGAGCCGGCATCAACTTTGGTCAACTTTGGTGTTGCGGTTAAAAGGCGGAATTAGTGTTTTTAAGCTTAAACTACAGTAATACACTTTTGGACAAATTCAGCAAATATCTACACACGGGCTGAATAAATACTATTGCGATAAATTACATCTGTACTTGGCTACACATGGCCATAGTTGCCCACATAAACTTTACTTATTTTGCTGAATGCCACAACTGGATTTGATTAAGAAACAGAAAAGCCCAGCATTTGCTTTGTGTACATATTGTCAGCATACAGCAGTTAACAATGACTACAAAATAGTTAAAAACTAGAACCCGCTGACAATGTGCTAGATATACTGTAACAGCAATGTTTTATTTAAAAAGGTCCTGTATACAATAGTTTCTTAATATAGCAAACAAATATTGTCTGCTATAGTGTAATGTAGAGTAATTGCATCCTGAGCTGAGAGTCACATCTGTGTGTTGTATTCCGAGCTCCTCTGTTCTTTGTTTTCTGTGTATTGTTTGGTCCATAAAGCATTCATTTTGGTCTGAGAAGATGTTACTTACCTACCTAGAGGCAGACAATATTATATAGAGATACTTTAATGAACCCACCTCCAAAATAAAAGAGCAACTTACAGGTTGAATTTGTCACTAAATTCACAATATATTTCATGTGTGAAATGTTAATACATACCTTAATATCCTGCATAGGTATAGTCACCTATTTCAAGACAATTGTAAGATAATACACTTTTTGTTATATTTACAAAAGATCTCCTCATATAATGCTAGCTTACCATTTTCATGCATGCTGAAAAAAGTGATGGAAACAAAATGGAAGCAAAATGGTGAACAATGGTGTGGGGATACTAGCAAGCCCCTGTCTGAGCAACGCTACGTTGCATTTTACCCCCGAGAGGGTCGCCTCCCTGCGCCTACGGGTTGTGAGGGGGAAATCTCTGACTGTTGTTAGTACATAATGCACCAAACAGCAGTTCTGAGTATTCGACCTTCCTGGAGACCCTGAATGGAGTCCTGTATGGGGCTCCAGTAGAGGACTCCATAGTTCTACTGGGAGACTAAAACGCACACGTGGGCAATGATGGAGAGACCTGGAGAGGTGTGATTGTGAGGAACGGCCTCCCTGATCTAAACCCGAGCGGGCGTTTGTTGTTAGACTTCTGTGCTAGTCATGGACTGTCTATAACAAACACCATGTTCGAACATAAGGATTCTCATAAGTGTACATGGTACCAGAGCACCCTAGGTCGGTGATCGATTTTGTGATCGTATCATCTGATCTGAGGCCGCATGTTTTGGATACTCAGGTAAAGAGGGGCAGAGCTGGCTACTGACCACCATCTGGTGGTGAGTTGGGTCAAGGGATGGGGGAAGAATCTGGACAGACCTGGTAAGCCCAAACGGGTAGTGCAGGTGAACTGTGAACATCTGGAGGAGGCCCCTGTCCATGAGATCTTCAACTCACACCTCCGGCGGAGCTTCTCTTGCATCCCTGTGGAGGTTGGAGACATTGAATCTGAGTGGGCAATGTTCAAAGCTTCCATTGCGGAAGCTGCGGCGGAGAGCTGTGATCTCAAGGTCTTAGGTGCCTCAAGGGGCGGTAACCCTCGAACATCGTGATGGACATCAGTTGTACGTGATGGTATTATCATCACTTTACCGCACAAAAGAGAACTGAACCGGAAGGCAAAGCTCTCGATCTTCCGGGCAATTTTCGTTCCTACCTTCTCCTACAAGCGTTCAAAATGGGTTTTCTAAGTAGGGTACAGGGTGAGAAGCTCAGCCATCCGAGAGGAACAGGGAGTAGAGCAGCTGCTCCTTTGCGTCGAAATGAGCCAGTTGAGGTGGTACAGGTATCTGGTAAGGATGCTCCCTGGGCGCCTACCTAGGGAGGTGTTCCAGGCACATCCAGCTGGGAAGAGGCCTCGGGGAAGACCCAGGACTAGGTGGAGAGATTAGATCTCCAAATTGGCCTGGGAACACCTCGGGATTCCCCAGTCAGAGCTGGATAATGTGGCTCGACAAAGGGATGTTTGGGGTCCCCTGCTGGAGCTGCTGCCCCCGCGACCCGACTATGGATAAACGGATGAAGATGGATGGATGGATTGAAGTTAGCAAGTATTCTCGAGAATGATTTACCCTGCCTTTAAGATACCTAAAGGTAGAAAATAATGCAGTAGTACAGTAGGTACTGCTTGCTATTTGTTGTTTGTTTGTTGTTACTTGTTTTTTGCTAGTTTTATCATGGTGAAATATTGTGTTTGTGCAACTTGTCAAGACATTAAGTGCCTTTCCAAACAGGAAAAGGAATGGAACCTGCATGCGTTTGTGCAGGTGAAGAAACAGGACTTCAACACTGCATCTATAAATAAGAATGTGGCTATGTGCAGTGCATTTTGTGCTGTGCATTTTCAACAGGAGGATGATGTTCCTAGAGATACAGTATGATAGTTATGAATGGGATTCAAAAGCCAGAACCATGTGAGACTGATAGTGGGTTTGGTTTCTTTGGTGTACACAGCTGCATCAGTTCCACCATCAGCAGTAACATCTGGTTCCAGAGGGGCATGTGTGAAAAATACCAGCTGATCCATTGCTGAGTTTCTGTTATTTGGTAAATAAAATAAATATTAAAAATACTAGTTTTTTTTTTGCATATCCTGATATATGACAGCAAATGTATTAGCTATCATTAGCCATCATCAGCTATACTTTATAAAGAAATATTGTATTTAAAAACGAAAACTGAGATTTTCTGAAAAATACTGTCTTATTAAAAAAGATATAAAACTGTAAAACAACAAAAATACTGTATTTAAAACTATAGAGAACTGTCTTAACATATTTGTCCATATCTTTACAAGAAAAACTCTTATAATTCCTGGTAAGAATAGTCATAACCCTTCATAAATCAGCATAATTACTTTTATAAATGTTTTAGTACAGATAATTACTGCTATTATATTAAAACATCAATGTAAGCCCATTCATACAGTATATAAAACTTGACAAGAGTTCTACAGAGCCCTGTTAAATTTAGACATCTTTTCGCATCAACAGTCATTTGTGTAAAACTCCACCAAGGATTAGGGCCCCAGACTCAAGATGGCATCACCAACAAAGACAAAAATGTAAAATGTGGCAGGGAGTCTTCCTGACATGCACCTGTAGGGCTTCAGTAAAATAATTGGATGTGTGACTTGTGAAGCCCTACTAATCTTGAGCTGGTTTTCCCTCATAGTTTTGCACAAAATGCAGAAGCAATGCCCCTGATGTGCCCTGTGATTGGCCGCTCAGTCAACAGTTAAAAAGGGAATAAATAAATATATTTTTTACAGATCATTCAGTTGAATTGGATTGAATTATTTTCCTAAATAACATGCCACATTTTAAATGAACAGTATTTACTTGTAAATTAAACATGATTTCCTATCATTTTGAAATACAAAAAAAAGAATAGTATGAATAAGCAAGACACCTGTCCAATTCTCCTCACACAAAACAATACTCATTCTCTGTGATGGCTGTTATTTTTCATAGTCCTCATCTGCCTGGTCTCTGACGCCTGAGAGGCTCATAAGTATGACCTTTTCTGTGTCAAACTAGCGTTATGATCCATATTTTTACTTGACCTAGCGTGGCCACACTCCCACCTGTTATAAATTCTGTTACAAACATTCTAAATGTTAATGTAATGCATTTAAAGACAACTTTGAAAAGTACTTCTTGCTCAATTTTCCTACACATTAATTAACAGTGATTTTTAACCTGCAATTGCACTTTAATGAAACTATAAATGTCAACAGCAGACATTTACAGTTCCAAGAAGAAAAATAATACCTATTAAAAAAAGAAAAACATTATCAAGCATCATTTTTGCATGAACAATTGAGGTGCTTGAGGCTTTGGTTTTCGTTCAATGGCCAGCCTCCATCGGCAAAGGAACAGCACATCCTTCATTAAAGTTTACACAGTTTTCTGCTACATAACTGGTGGTGTCTGTTCATTTTAGACTATTCAGCAAAAAAAAAATTGTCATGTTTTATTTTCCATTCCTAGCAGATAATGTGCAAAATCCACTGTAGTCATTTGATTAGGCTACTTTGTTTACTTTGTGCTTAAACTGTGTTATTTCTGTGAACGTGTCAAATAAACTGTGATAGGATTCAGCATAAACCCTCTCAAGGAGCCCAAGCAAGTATGGGGGATACTTCATAAATAGAGAAAAGCAGTTTGAGGCAAACAGTCATGGACAGTTCGTTGTAAACACAAACCAGCTTTGTTCACAGATCTGAAGATCTGTGGCAATCAAGTGCTAGCATTGTCATTGTGAATGCCCAGATACCGAGTTGTGTATGAATTCAAAGTCTAACAGTACCTGAAAATTTAAACTGTAAGCCAAATGATAGGACTGAACTGTGATCAAACACATTTGGCTGGAATTCCCATTTTTATACAAACCTGAACCGGGGCTGAAAAAAGTGGATCGTGCCATCCCTATTGAAAATCGCTGAGCACACCATAGCCTGTGTTAAAACCATCCACGACCCATGCTGAAGTAGTTATGTACTATTAATGTCAACCACCCTCTCAGCCCACCCCTCTACCCCTTTCAGGAATTTGACTATTTTTTAGCATTTTTCTAAATTGTGCAGTGGCTGGAGACGGTGAAGGTACACTTTAATAAGTACAGCAATCTTAATTAAAACAACAAAATTATGCTATTCACAAACAAAAAAAAATATTTATAGCTAAGGTGAGTTCAAGTTTTTTGCAATATCATCTTGTCATATCCCTAGAAGTTGTTGAAGATTGGGGGTTTTCATTAAACCTACTTGATCATTCATTGCGTATCATTGGACGATTGTGCTGCTGCATGCACAGTTTTTTAGCCCTGGTTTAATCTGTCCCATAAGAATCAATTCCAGCATCTTGATTGATGCATTCATTTCCTGGTCGCTGCACAACCCTAAATCCCTCTAATATCAGCCGAGTGCACAGTATTTCTGCCTCAGTGTGACATTATCCAAAACAGGTCTTAAGCATGGATATGGCAATGTAACTAATTTAGGCACTGATTTTGGGCCATGGTTTTGACTATTAACTGTGAGCAGTGGCACAAAATATGCTTTACATTGACACCACATTTTTGTTATTGGTCCAACCTGCCAGTTTGAGGTTGCATTGGTTGAGGCGGAGGATAGAGATTCTCATAACTGCAAAGGGCAACAACTGTGAATAACGCTAGCACTGTCCATGGTAGTTTATGGCTTGCTTTGGATGGACAGCTCCACTGCCTGGTTGTTATGCAAGGTCCTAAGGACAGCTCCATTTACTTTGCACATTACTTAAATTGCTCAACAGACTCCAGAAGTGATTTGAATTCCATTCTCCTTGGTTATGCAGCCCAGATGACAACAACAACAATAATAATAATAATAATCTTTATTTATATAGCACTTTTCATACAGAATTGCAGTTCGAAGTGCTTTACTGAGAGGGAATGCATGTGCACTATGTACACTGCTGTAACAGCTCCTTCACTTTGGAATGCTCTACCTCTGCCCATCAGACAGGCTTCATCACTGTCTGTTTTTAAATCTCTCCTAAAAACCCACCTGTTCTGTTTGGCTTTCGAAAACCGACATTGACATTGATTTCATTGTTTTATTTGTATTTTATGTTGATTTTATTGTTTTATTTGGGTCTTATTTGTGCTGTACATTTCGTGTTTTATATTATTTTTTCTGTACAGCACTTTGTGACTACTTTTTGTATTTTTAAAGTGCTATATAAATACATTATGCTTGCTTTATTGCTACACTATTTCCCATAAAACAAAATACAGAAGTACAGAGAAAAAATAATAAAAAATGTTAAAGGAATCAGATTAAAAAATAAATAAAAGAAAAATGTAAAACAGGTGCATAAAGGAATGCAATAAATATACATAACATTATACTGAAATGACATACATTAATAAAAATGGTTAAAGGAATCACATGAAATTTAAGAGAAATTAAAACCTTATCTTTTTTGTTGCTATGTCAGAATGTCAGCACCATGCATATAGCGCCATGCTAATCTGGTGGAGGAAGTGCATATTCCAATAGCAGTTTAGTTATCAGTACGTGTCTTTATGGGTGGTTTAATCCCCTTGCACCTACTAACCTCAGGGTAGAAATTACCAAGACTACCTCGTACTCATACAAGGGTGTTGTACAGCCTCAGATATACACCCTGTGTGCAACATTATTATGCAAATTATATTCTCCACAGATTTTCCTAAATAGTCAGTATAACTTTCAAGTCATCAACTGTTAGGGTATAAGTCAAATTTTATTGAACAAACCATCGATTTATGGGGAAGACCAAAGAGAAGGGAGTTGCAGTAATCAATGCGGGGTGTAACTAGGGTGTGAACGAAAATGGCTGTACTGTTGGGTGTGAGAGATGGTCGAATACGATTAATGTTGCGTAAATGGAAGTATGCAGACCTAATTACATTATTAATGTGATTTTGAAATGATAGTGTGCTGTCGATGATGTCACCCAAACTAAGACGATGATGACACCCAGACATAATGGGAGGGGGATAGTGAGGAGTTATCAATAGTAAGGGAGAAACTGTCAGATTTTGCCAGAGTGGATTTAGTACCAATGAGGAGAACCTCAGTTTTATCACTGTTAAGGTTGAGGAAGTTGGAGGAGAACCAGGATTTGATTTCCTTTAAGCAATCAGAAAGGGAGGTGGGTGGTAGAGTAGAGGTAGGCATGGTGGACAGGTAGAGCTGGGTGTCATCTGCATAGCAGTGGAAATGTATGTTATATTCACGGAAAATATGGCAGAGAGGAAGTAGATAGATGATAAACAGAAAGGGCCCCAGGACAGAGCCTTGGGGAACACTAGTAGTGACAGGAGATAACTTGTGAGTTTATGGAAAGTTTTTGCTTGAATTTCTTTGCAGGATAGCAGAATAACCTTCCAGAGCTGCTGTTTTGATGCGAACTGCCTCCCACCCTCATAGATCTTTTGCTTGAGGATGCTCCAATGGTTCTCAATAGGGTTGAGGTCAGGAGAGGATGGGGGACACCCCATGAGTTTCTCTGCTTTTATGCCCATAGCAGCCAATGACACAGAAGTATTTTTTGCAGCATGAGATTGTGCATTGTCATGCATCAAGAATTTTCTACGGAAGGCACTGTTCTTTTTGTACCATGGAAGAAAGTGGTCAGTCAAAAACTCTATACAGTTTGCCGAGGTCATTTTCACACTACCAGCCTACCAGCTCTCTCCCCATGATTCCGGCCTAAAACATGACTCCGCCACCTTCTTTGCTGATGTTGCAGCCTTACTGGGACATGGCGGCCATCCACTACTCTATCTGGACAATCCAGGATTGCACGGCACTCATCAGCAAACAAGACTGTTTGAAAATGAGTCTTCATGTATTTCTGGGCCCACTGCAACCATTTCTGCATTTCTGCAATTTTGCATTGGTTAGGGGTGGCTGAATAGTAGGTTTATGCAACTGCAAGCCTCTGGAGGATCCTACACCTTGAGATTCATACGACTCCAGAGGCACCAGCAGCTTCAAATACCTTTTTGCTACTTTGTAATGGCAGTTTAGCAGTTGCTCTCTTAATCCGATTAATTTGTCTGGCAGTAAACTTTCTCATTGTGTCTTTATCTGCACGAATCCATCTGTGCTCTGAATCAGCCACAAATCTCTTTAGAGTACGATGATCACACTTCATTTATCGTGAAATATCTATGCTTAATAATGTTAAACATTATTAAACGTTAAACGTCATTTTGTATTTACCACTGGGTGATATTATAAGTAAATATGGCATTAGTTGTTATTGTTATGATGATGATACCCAACTTTATATGCCCCTGGAATTTAAAAACCAGTCTATCCTCAAAATATTAGAGTCATGCCTTTTGGAAATAAAACAATGGATGTCTTTAAATATTTTGCACCTAAACCCAGATAAGATTGAAATGGTAATTATTGGACCGGCCAGGCACAGACACTTGTTCAAGGATGCCACACTTAACTTTGACAATTGTAATATTATTCAGAGTAACTCAGCAACATACTTAGGAGTGATATTTGACTGTGTATTTTCTTTTGATTTGCACATTAAAGAGGTTACTAAAATTGCATATTTCCATCTTCGCAACATTACAAAGATTCGGCCTATTTTATCTTTGATAGATGCAGAGACTCTAATTCATGCGTTTGTATCTTCACGGTTGGATTACGGTAATGGTTTACTCTCTGGCCTTCCGAAAAAGAGATGGTACAGAATGCTGCTGCCAGAATCTTGACTACAACTAGAAAATTTGATCATATTACTCCAATCCTTCACTGAACTTTATAGGCTGCCAGTTTATCTGAGATGGGATTTTAAGATTCTATTGTTTACCTATAAAGCATTATATGGACTGGCACCTTCCTATGTATCTGACCTAGTGATATGGTCCATCCCTAGCCCTACGCTCACAAAATGCTGGCTTGCTATCCATAAAAACCAGGGAGCAAGTGTGTAATCTTGGTATTCTGATTCAGACCTCACATTTAACATCATATAACGTCATATCAAAGCGGTCATCAAAACAGATTTCTATCATCTAAAAAATATAGCTAGAATCAATAGCGTGGTGTCCCAAAAAGACCAAGAGAAGCTTATCCATGCTTTTATTTCTAGTAGGATTGACTACTGTAATGGGCTCTTAACGGGACTCTCAAAAAACACTGTAAAACAGCTGCAGCTCATTCAGAATGCTGCTGCTAGAATGCTAACCAGGACCAAGAGAACAAAGCACATCACTCCGGTTCTTAAATCATTGCATTGGCTTCCAGCTAGTTACAGAATAGACTTCAAAGTTGTGCTTTTACTTTATAAATCTCAGAATGGTTTAGGACCCGAATATCTTTCTGATATGTTTGAAGAATACCAACCGAGCAGGGCTATTAGATCCATGAACACAGGTCAGTTAGTACAGCTTAGAGTCCAAACGAAACACGGCGAAGAGGCGTTTAGCACTTATTCTGTCCGCATTTGGAATAAATTACCAGAGGATCTTAGACATGCCCCAAATATAGCAAATTTTAAATCCAGGTTAAAAACACTTCTCTTCTCACGTGCCTATGACTGAGAATTTTTACTTAACCACACTGTTTATCCTTATAACTCCTATGTTTTCATCCTTAGTTTACTTGGCCACACTGTTTAGCCTTATAACCTCCTGTGTTTTTATCCTTATGTGTATTTTTGGATGTTGTAATTTTAATTTCTTTTTCATTTTTAAAAATATTTGTTTATTTAGTTTTTTATTTAAATCCAGGTTAAAAATACTTCTCTTCTCACGTGCCTATGATTGACAATTTTTACTTAACCACATTGTTTAGCCTTATAACCTCTTATGTTTGTATCCTTATTTTACTTAACCACACGGTTTAGCCTATGATATTGTAATTTTAATTTCTGTGGAATATTTGGGTTGGAGTTCCGGTGGGTTAGAGTTCCACCCAACGCCTGGGTTGGAGTCACGGTGGGTTAGAATCCCACCAAATGCCTGGGTTGGAGTCCCGGTGGGTTAAAATCCCAACAAACGCCTGGGTTGGAGTCCTGGTGGGCTAGAATCCCACCAAACGCCTGGTTTCGAGTTTCAGTGGGTTAGTATCCCACCAAACGTAAATAATTTGGGTGGAATATTTGGGTTGGAGTCCTGGTGGGTTAGAATCCCACCACACGCCTGGGTTGGAGTCCCGGTGGGTTAGAGTCCCACCGAACGTTCCAGTGGGTTAGTATCCCACCAAACGCCTGGGTTGGAGTCCCGAAGGATTAGAGTCCCACCAAACGCCTAGGTTAATACAATAATGGGTTATACAATAATGTTTTTTTTTTTCATGGCTTTTACCTAGTTTTCCGTTGTTTCTTTTTTTTTTTTTTGTTAATTGCATTTGTTAACTTTAAAGCATGTTGAGTTGCACATTGTGTATGAAAGGTGCTATACAAATAAAGTTTATTATTATTATTATTATTATTATTATTATTATTAATATTATTATTATCCCTAAAGTTAAAAAGAAATCAGCAGGATTTAGAGCATTCTCACATAGGGCCCCATTTTTGTGGAATTCCCTGCCAGCTGATGTTAGGGGTGCTAGTACTGATTCAAACTTTAAAATCAAACTAAAAACCTATTTGTACAGTAAGGCATTTAGTTAGCAACAGTAAATATTTCCCTCTGCGTGGGGACATAAATGTCTATATATTAGGCTCCTCTGTGTCGTCTTTGTGTTTCTGGCCCCTGTTTCTCTTTCTCATTCTCCGAATGTGGTGGATGGTAGATGCTACCACGATCCTGGAGGCTGTGTGGATGGTGCGGCTCCAGCCTGGTGATGTCATCCGGGGAAGTTGCTGGGTCCTTGCCAGGGTCAAGGACAACTTGTTGATGGCGACAAGTTTCGCCAGTTCAATTCCCTGAACTGGAAAAGAGAACTGTGCAGAGCCAATGGATGTGTGTTGGTCATCTCCTGCGGAGGAGTGTTGTCACAAGGAGATGCTGACATGGTCCCGGACTAACTGGATAAAGGGAAATCACGTTAAAATTGAATTTGATGACGTATGAGCATATTAAGTGTACAGTTGAAAAGGGGCCAGGTCTTGGGGTGATTTTTAACAGATATGACGTGTAGTTCTGATTTCACTTTTATTAAAATAATGTATGAACAGGACAGTATAAATAGACAGGAAGCGAGTGGCAGAGATATCGGGAAAATACCTCAGGCCAGATTTGAACCCGGGCCCATATGGTCACAGATCTTCTGCTTGTACGTACAACAGCTCCAGCCTGAAAATAGTCATGTTTGCTGTTATATTAATGTTTAAAATGGTACACACATTTTAAATCAACAGTTTGGAACACTAAAGAGGAGAACACTTAGCTTCAATTTAAAGATATTGGGAATAGATACACAAGGTGTTACATCTGCTGACGGTATTTAGAGAGAACAGTGAGTGCATGTTTAACCGAACAAACGTTGCGATCAACACACACAATGCACTCTTATATAATGTGGCTACCACCACCGCCTCCGAAGGCTGGAAGCAACGAGAGCGCCGACGGCAAAAGCAGTTTGATTATTTTCTGTTGCGTTGTTTCTTTATGTTTCCTGTCGCTCGCAAGATACGCTACAATACTAGTCTGTAGTAGCCTAATACGGTAAACTGGAGTTACTCTATCAACCTCCCTTCGCATGACGTCCCCACGCTTGAGTTAACTCCACCCAGAAAATCGCCGGGATAAATATAGGGAATATTTTGCGATTCAAATGGAAGTTGATTTTCATAGTTTGTAGGTGCTGATATTAAGCCTCTACATCCTTTAATGACATGTTAAGACTAAAATGACTGATTTCCCTTGCCTATCCCTTTAAGATACTAACTCTGTTTACCTATTGTGTGTGTGTGTGTGTATAAAAAAAAAAAAAAAAAAAAATATATATATATATATAAACACATAAAGG
>JAODTR010025740.1:0-23130 GCA_025399935.1 Amblyopsis rosae
AAATAAATGTATGTAAAAATAATTAAATAAATGTAGAAATGCACAAATAAATAAATACATGTAAAAATACAGAAATAGTCTATTTTAATACAAAATTGTTATTATTTTTTCAATTATTTATATTTATTTAATTATTTATACTTTTATTTATTTATTTACACTTTTATTTATTTATTTATTTATTTTTTATTATGGCAGTCCTGGTCCTCCATAGTACTGTACTGAGTATCTTACATTTCTCAATTATTGTAGAAGCTGCAGTTCGCCTACTTAATAATTTTGTATATGTGGGTTATAATTGGTGAAGCCAGTGTATATGGCATCACAATGTTGCCAATAACCGTTCTTAGAAAGTTTCACAAAACAGGTAATCGAACAGCATTCTATTAATCAGTGGTTGTCAGAAAAAACGTTTAGTAAAAATCTATAATTTCCCAGTTATTTTTACCGACTTTAATTAGGCCCACACCAGTCGATCTGAAGGCGTTTTGGAATTCTTGAAACAAGATATGAAGGTTTGAATATAAGGCTACATTTGTTTACCATTTGGAGTGTCCGTCGATTGAACTGTTCAAACTGGATTGAAATTCCCTCAAGTGTGTGTGGTAAGCCTACAGCACAAAATAGGGGAAGTATGATACCATTTGAAACTGTTTGACAGTGGCTGTGGTATTAGTTATAGCAACTCACTCCAAACATGCAGGCCTGTTGCTGTGACCATGTGTGTCAAGTGCAAAGTGTTGAATCTTTGCTTTATTGTCTAACAAATGATCCAGAATAAGTATTCTCTCCTGGCTACATACATTAGGGTTTCTAGTTTTTAAAATAGACTTCTACATTTGTGGTCTGTGTTCTCTGTAATGACACAGTATGATGTTATCCAATATCAAGAACAGAGCTTGATATTGGTCTGTGTTATAGTGTCTGTGATAGCCATTGGTCTGTGTTTTATCTATAAAGTCTGTCATTAGTCTGTGTTTTCTATTATGATGATCTGTCTGTTTTCTAATCTTGTTGCAGGACTTCATGATGCAACAGACAATGCTGCGAGTAAAGGATCCAGTGAAATCTTTGGACTTCTACACCAGAATTCTTGGCATGACGTGAGTCTCCCTGACGCCTTTAGGTTATTTCTATACCGACAGACTCACAGGTAAGCCCCTACCCCCATGCCATCTTTTCCTCAAGTTGACTGTTGTCACTGTACCTATTGTCACTTGATAGGTACAGTAGTCACCCAGGGGCGGGCGTATTGCATTGGTATTGTGTATACAGTCCACTAACGATAAATGGCATTGGAAGCTTTCTTCTGTGAGCTTCCACAAGTTCATGTTTGTAATAGCACAACTTAAGAAAGTAATTTGTATGGCTTGCATTGTCTTGACCTTGACACAGCAAAACAAATGTTAGACTACCACAAGCACAACTGAACAGACTATGACTCATGTACAT
The DNA here is from genome assembly GCA_025399935.1 of Amblyopsis rosae. NCBI lineage: Eukaryota > Metazoa > Chordata > Actinopteri > Percopsiformes > Amblyopsidae > Amblyopsis > Amblyopsis rosae. The sequence continues at coordinate 1,453 of JAODTR010025740.1, forward strand.
GTTTAAACAAAAGGGCTTGTGCTTAAAGTATTCTGGTAAAATCATCAACTAAATGTATTTAAACATAAATAAAATGTGACTAAATTAACCAATGTAACACTTGAAGGAAACAAATTAAGACAAGCTATTGCTTTTTAATCTTCTTTTTTAAAATGTTTTCTTTTGTTGAAGCTGTGAGTGGTTATTTTGTAGTAAATGTATACCTGCTTTGGATAAAAACACATGCTTAGTTAATGCAAGCAATGCAAACAAATGGCTGGCCACTCCAAACAAATTTGTTGCATAGTTTGGAGTTGGATCTGTTTTTTGGTTTATTGCCCTGTTGTAGGAGGGAATTGGCTCCAGTCAAATGCCGCCCACAGGGTATGGTATGGAGTGATAGCCTTCCACCCACTTTACCAGAACCAAGACACCCCCAGACCATCACATTGTCTCTACCGTGCTTGGAGACACTCTTCCAACATATTTTTTTTGGTCTGCGTCTCAGAAGTGTTCTTCTTTGTTGTGATCCCAACCCAAACTGTGATTTGTCTGTCCATAACATATTCTTCCAGTCTTTCTCTGTCCAGTGTTCTTTTGTCCATCATAGTCTTCATTCTCTTGGTCAGTCTGAGCGAGGGCATTTTGTTTACAACTCTGCCTAGACGGCCAGAGTCTCGTCTTCACACGTGGGGCGTCTGTTTCTCAAACTAGAGACTCTGATGTACTTGTCCTCTTAGACAGTCCACCAGGGCTTCCAACTCCCCTCTGTATTCTAGTCTGAGTCTGCTTTGCACCCTTCTGTGGAGAGTAGTGCACAGCGTTGTGCAATATCTTAATTTGTTGGCAATTTCAAACATTGAATAGCCTTCACTTCTCAAAACATGAATAGATTTAAGAGCTTCAAAAGAAGGTCCTTTTGTTGAGCATGTAATCAAACCCACAATGCTGATGCTTCAGACACACCACTAGTCTAAAGGCAGACAGTTTTAATCTGTGCTTGCATAATTGCAAAAAGTTTTCTTTCCTTTTTTAAATTATAAACTTGGATTAGCTACACAATTTACAATTAAACACAGGAGTAATTATTGGCTTATATATGTTTCTAGCTACAATAGTCGTGTGTGTGTATATATTGTACTGTATTTCAGGTACATTTTTATATTAATGTAATTGACAAAACATTAGCTCTTCTTCAAAAACAAGGATATTTTTACGTGACCCCAAGCCTTGCGCACTGTAACTAAAACTGCTTGTAGCCTTGCGTGTGCACAGGCTAAGGTACAGTAGTTTACATACTTGCATTAGGATACATTCATGTGTGTCCAGATATTGTTTATAGTGCCTGCACTGTCTGAAGTGTTCTGAATGGAGTGAAGTGACTCTCTTGTGTTCACATCTCACAGGCTCCTACAGAAGTTTGACTTCCCCTCCATGCGTTTCTCACTCTTTTTCCTGGGCTATGAGGACAAGAAGGAGATCCCTGCTGATGTGAAGGAGAAGACTGCCTGGACTTTCTCCAGAAGAGCCACCATTGAACTCACATAGTAAGGACAGATGTCTGTGGGCATGTGTGGATGGGTAGATGGATACGTCACAGGGACTACAGGACTGTAATGTTCAGCTTTGTTGCGGTCTAGTAACTGGGGTTCAGAGACTGATGGCCAGACTTATCACAATGGTAACTCAGATCCTAGAGGCTATGGTAAGTTTGGTGCTATAGATTTTTAGGGTCTGATTTTCAACAGTGATTGAGTACTAATTTGTTATTGCACAATGAAATCAATATTTACTGTATGTACAATATATTGTCTGTAGGGCTTTCAATTGATTATTGTTTTCCATGTACTGTTGGGCAGGGCACATTGGAATAGCTGTTCCTGATGTCTACGCTGCCTGTAAAGTATTTAAAGAGCAGGGAGTCACGTTTGTGAAGAAGCCAGATGATGGTATGTGTTCCTGATGCGGTCTTTCTACTACCCTTAACTACCCACTTAATGTTGGGTGTAGTAAAACCATATCACATTTAGATTTGAGATTTTATTCATCAAGCAACTTTGTATAACACTCTCATAAGCTTGAACTTAACATTAGAAACATACATTAAGTGTATCAAAGGTGAGGTAGGGGCTTGGAGAGGTAAACTCGTTATTCACCTAAAGTAAGTAGAAGCTCTGGTCTAACACTAAGCTGACCACATCAGTAAACAGATACCACAGAACGTATTGTAGTCAATCTAAAACAACTTAAATGCATTGCATCTTAAAAAATTGCAATAAAAAAATCAAAGTCAAAGTACAGCACAGTATGTATTTAATGAGGAGGAGTAACAAACAAAAAAACTATGCATACGCCTTCTTCCGGGCATGGACACTGGACCATACTGTAATAATAATCACAATTACTGCATTGCAACATTGTATGCATGTGACATTTATCTCTGGCCTCTGAAGAAGGCATCAACATCCTCTGTTTGTGGAACATTTAGATGGTTAGATAAACCACAATATAATGAGACAATATTCTAAATGTCACATTCAGGTTAACAAGCAGGCTAATCTTAGTATCATGTATACCTACCAAAAGGAGGAAAAAAAATGTCAATGCCACAAAAAAAAGCCAATTAGGGATACTGGTGGTAACTATAGGAATGATGAGAGGTAATTCAGTTGTGGTTGTGCCATTTTAAATAGGTGATCACAGTACATGTTTCTTTTGATAATTGCCTTTTAATAATGGTCGTTCTTTCATCCTCACAGGTAAAATGAAAGGTTTGGCCTTCATTCAGGACCCCGATGGTTACTGGATTGAGATTCTAAGTCCTAACAACATGGTGTCCATTACCTCATAACAAGAGCCATGCTCCATGCAACACAACAACAAGCCTGCTGTGGCTTCTTGGCCTTTGCTGGAGAGTGTTTTAACTGAATTTGTATGGCCTGGCTTGGCAAACTATGTGTCATTGCGAGCCAAGGTCTATGGAGGTGTATTGACAGATTAGCATTACTTCAGATATACAGGTGGAATTAAATTGTTAAAAAGATGATTAGTTTTTCAAAAAAGAAATCGTAAAAACTTTGTTGCTGAGAGTTCATTATATACATTTAGGCTACTAATGCTTTAGTATATACATTTAGGCTACTGATGCTGGTATATTTCTGGATTAAATAACTGGATTTGTCAATTTGTCCCTTATTGTTAAATATCTGCATTTTATTTTAATGGTATTATCCATATTAGGTCCCTACCATGTTCTGAATGTCTATTTTGAAAATATTTAAATTATTTTGTTTACAACGAAACACCACAGAATGTGACCTACCTATAGGAATATACATTAGACTTGCAAACATGGATGTCTGATACTTTTTACACCATAATTTCCCAAGTGTTAATATTGGTCGTTTACCTTTGAAGACAGAAATAATAAAAATATAAATGTATATTCCTTCATGTTTTTATTTTCATATACACACACACCTTTATGTAGGCTACTGTGAAATAGTTTCCACGGTAGTTCACTGATCTTGGCCACAGGAGGCGCTCACACAAAAGAGACTGCATTCCATAACTACACAACATCCGGTGATTTAGCTGGTTCGCAGCAGCTTGTGTTTTACATATTCCCAATACATATCCTTTAACCCGAATAAACGTGAAATAACGAGCAGTTCAACGTTGTACCAGGTAGGCCCTATGTGTAATTATCTATTTTGTAGCTGCGTCAGATTCTGGTCGCTCCCCGGCACGTTGCCAGTACCGGTAGGCTAAAGTCGCCTGTCCAGCTGTGCTGTAGCCTACAGTACCGTACTGTACTGGAATTAGTTATTACATTAGCACTGATTTAAGGTAATAAGTAATTTGTTTTTCTAAAATATAGCTACCATGGGAATATTAACAATTCTATATGCAGTAATATACGGAAATATATCTCACAAGTGGGCGTGTCTCTAAATTTACGCCTGTCAAATTAAGTGACAAATCCTGCTTTCATAAAATGAACTCGAGTTGTACTCATCTATGTAAAGACATTTGAGGTCAACATTAATCTAATTCTTCCAGATGTAATAACGGACAGAACAACCTCGCCCGGTTAGATCTGATCCATGAGTAACAGCCATCCTTTAAGATCCTTGAGCTCCGTCTCGGAGATCGACCACCTGCACCTGCTCTCAGAGCACCTGGGGACGCTGGTGTCTGGAGAGGAATACAGCGATGTCACCTTCCTGGTGGAGGGGAAGCGTTTCCATGGCCATCGGGTTATCCTGGCCTCCAGGTGTCAGTACTTCAGGTATAGGCCTGATCAGTGGCTTTATAAGTGGTATACTGTACACTTCATCATTGAACCGATGCTTAAAACGCATCATCACAGAGCACTCAACTCCAGTTGACAGGACGGATTGCTTGTGCAATGAGATGGTGCCACCTTGACAAGGCACCATTCAGAACCATGCACAAGGCTGACTGAGTGACCTAAATGGAAAATAAAACTTCTGATAAAAAAGAAATCTATGAATAAACAAACCAGTGTGACCTGTTATTCTCATCGAGGTGCTAGTCTACGCTCAGTTCAGTTATTATACGTTATATGATGGTGGCTTTTTGCCCTTTACCAATGCCTTCCATATTCCAGAGCCATGCTGTATAACGGGATGAAGGAGTCTCAGCCCCTGGCAGAGATCTCTCTGGAGGACACCCAGGCCGAAGCCTTCTCCATGCTGTTGCAGTATCTGTACACAGGCATGCCTGCTGCTGCACGACACCTGACACACTGTGGCTATACCTTCGTTTAACCAGGAAATACTTGTTGAGTTTAAAAGTCTCATTTACAATAGTGTCCTGGCCAAGGCAGCAGCAACCAACAAAGTTCCAAACATAAAAGCATGTTTACAATGAGAATATTAACAAATAATTAGAAATGACACACCTGGTCTCGTACAGTCAGGTCATATATGATGTCACACATTGAATGACTAATACACTTATCTGTTCTAACATTATTTACATTAGCATTAACATTAGTCATTATAGCCTAGTATTTCCATGTATATTTGTATTTAATATGTAACGTATATATAATGTGTAGTGGACCGACAGTCTATTTAATATTTCAATAGTCCATATACATATAGTATTTGGCAGGTGGTTGTATTATTTCTACATGACTACTGCATTCACTTCATTGTTTCAGCAGGGAGGGACATGATTCCCCACCAGGCTAAGCATGTTATATTGACCACAGTGTTCACATGGTGGGTGAAGGGGTGTTCTGACCCTCTACTGTGGTCTGTGTGCAGGCCGAGCCAGCCTTAGCACCGCCAGAGAGGATGTGCTTCTGGACTTCCTGGGCTTGGCACATCGCTACGGCCTCCAGCCTCTAGAGGTGAATGTGGTGGGTGGGAGCACATTGAGATGGAGGCTTGATGCTGTACTGCGGTCAGGTTAGACCATGTGTGCTTTGCATCGTGCTGCAGGCGTCCACCTGTGAGTTCCTGCGCACGGCGCTCAGTATCCACAACGTGTGTGTGGTGTACGACATGGCCAGCCTCTACTGCCTGAGCGGCCTGGCCCAGGCCTGCTGCTCCTTCATGGACCGCCAGGCCCCAGAAGTGCTGGCCTCTGAGGGCTTCCTGGCCCTGTCCAAGGTAAGCGAGAGCGCCAGGCTTCCCTCCACTGCTCTGCGTTATACACCGTCCCTCCTATTGGACTCTGCTCGTCTCCATCCAGATCGCCCTGCTGGCTGTTGTCCAGAGGGATTCCTTTGCCACCAGTGAGAAGGAGATCTTTCTGGCTCTGAGTCGCTGGTGCCATCACAACGCTGACAACGACCAGGTACTCTATAGGAGCTTTCATTTGTTTCATTTAAACTTGTCTGGACGTTTGGGAGGGGAAATGACTTGGTTGTGCCGTTTGTGTCTGTGTAACGCTCATCAGTTACATTTTCAAACCACAATCGAACATTTGAAAAATGTAATAATATGTAAGTGTGAATTTAAATATCCAAAGTTTAACTTTTGTTAGCCTTGAGCTATTTAAAACTTTGAGATATTGTGGTGGTGTTGTTATTTAGTCAGAGAACAAATGTAAATTTGGGTCTAGCCTCAATTATTCAAAAGTCTGTAGTGAGTAAGACAACATGGTTTTGCTGACATCTGAGGGGTGTAGTCTTCTCAGGTCTCTGCACCAACCACTACATTATTCTAGATTTGCAACATCGCTGTACAAACTACACCTTTTTTCAACATTTTCCATCTTCTGGCTAAAATTCTTTTAAAATAGTTCAAGGCTGGCAAAAATGAAACATTGATTTGCGTTTAGCTAGTAATAACAATATCAGACTAAAGCCCTTCTGCCTGAACTGCTGCTAAGCAGGCCACAACAGAGGAAGTGATGTCAGCGGTGCGTCTGCCTCTGATGAGCCTGGCTGAGATGCTGAACGTTGTGCGTCCCTCTGGCCTCCTGAGCCCCGACCGGCTGCTGGACGCTATCCAGACCCGCTCTGAGAGCTGCGACATGGAGCTCAACTACCGCGGCATGCTCAGTGAGTGGCCTTATGTAGTTTATCATGAGGATGGGTAACTGTATGTAGTTTATCATAAGGATGAGTGACCTTATGTGATTTACCTTATGTGATTTATCATGAAGATGAGTGAACCTTATATAGTTTATCATGAGGATGAGTGACCTTATGTAGTTTATCATGAGGATAAGTGGACCTTATGTAGTTTATCATGAGGATGAGTGGACCTTATGTAGTTTATCATGAGGATGAGTGGAAGTTATGTAGTTTATCATGAAGATGAGTTACCGTATGTAATATATCATGAAGATGAGTGAACCTTATGTAATATATCATGAGGATGAGTGACCGTATGTAGTTTATCATGGAGATGAGTGACCGTATGTAGTTTATCACGAGGATTGCAGTGAGTGGACCGTATGCTATATGGCTCTGCTGTACATTGAGGTTTTTCTTTTGTTTACCTTTAGGACCTTTTGTCTTCTAATCCTAGCAGCAGTCACATTAATAGAAATGTTCCCGTTCTATTGGTCCTGCTGTACTTGTGATCTGGGTAGGCAAATGGTCAGAAATATAACAGTGAATAAAAACAATCTGATATAGCTTTAATGGAAGTTGGAAGACGTTTTCTTTTAAGCGTGCAGACTTGTGATAATTTCTCTTGATGATTTGTTGTGATGTTTTTCTTACGGTTTTACACGTCACACACCCCTTCAGAAAGTACAATGGTATGAGTGATGTCAGCTACTTTAGTGCATGGCTTAAGGGAATACATAGCCACCAGTATAGTCTGTTACTGTGACTGAACAATGAGCCTGTGTGGTGTGTCAGTCCCAGAGGAGAACATAGCCACCATGAAACACGGTGCCCAGGTGGTGAAGGGGGAGCTCAAGTCTGCTCTGCTGGATGGAGACACCCAGAACTATGACCTGGACCACGGCTTCTCCAGGCACCCCATCGAGGAGGAGGGACACAGCCGATCAGGGATCCAGGTTAGCCCAGACTTTTCTAGCACACAGGGCCACTGGTGGAAAGACTGTAGTAGCCCTAAAGGCACCCTTACATTATCACATACTTGTAAGGGTGTAAGACCGCACCACACAACAACACAATCCTAGCCATGCCAATGTGTTTCCAATGTGTGGGGCGGAGCTTCTGAAGGAGCACTCCAAGGCATTGAAGGGAGAGGACTTTTTGTTTTGATATCAACAGCCTCCTCCAGAACGACTGACTGTACCTTCTTATAAACTCTTAAATGCACCATTCATTGATATGGTCTCTTTGTGGCTGTTCATGACTGTGACTTGTTGTTCCAGGTCAAACTGGGTCAGCCCTCCATTATCAACCATGTCAGACTGCTGCTGTGGGACAGAGACAGCAGGTGGGTGCTTTAACCAATGGCTGGGAGGGCTTCCAGAATAAACATATTTATTATGTCCTGTTTAATATCAACACCAACACACTGCAAGTCATTTATTGGTAAAACTCATATGTAGCTTTTAGAGTTTATCTAGAAAAGTGGAAATCCACCTTCCACGGTCCTGTTTCATGTCTGTGATTCAATAAAACTCCGTGCATGTCATATGAGCCCTGTTTGAAGCTGCTGCTGCTGGTCCTGCTTTGCAGATCGTACTCCTACTACGTGGAGGTGTCTATGGACGAGCTGGACTGGGTCCGCGTCATCGACCACTCTCTTTTCCTCTGTCGCTCCTGGCAGAGCCTCTTCTTCCAGCCACGGGTCTGCCGGTAAGGCCGCAGGACAGCAACCCCCCTCCCCCATGCCCAAGGCACACCTGGCACTGTTAGTGTTGGTATCAGCAGCAACTTCAATTATTCTAAAAGGAAAGACATTGTGAAACCCATACCACAGTCGTCTCACGTGATTCGCAATTTGACAGCTGATTGGCAGTTCACGGATAACCTTAGATTAGGCCGATAACGACCCCCAGTTAAAACAACAATGTGGCAGCCCCCCACATTGAGAGCCAACGAGGCTGCCTCCAGACATGCTGTGTTTTGTTATTCACCCGTAGGTACGTAAGAGTGGTGGGAACACACAACACAGTGAACAAGGTGTTCCATCTGGTCGCCCTGGAGTGCATGCACACACATCAGCCCCATGTCCTGGAGAAAGGCCTTCTGGGTATGGAGCTGTTTGTTCAGTGAGGAGCCTCTATGGCCCCCGGCAGCGTTTGAAGTAGCACCCCACGGGCATTGAACCCCCTAACCCTGCCCCTTGCAGTTCCCAGCAGCAACGTGGCCACCATCTCCTGCGGGGCCAGCGTCATCGAGGGCGTGAGTCGGAGTCGTAACGCCTTGCTCAACGGCGACACGTCCAACTACGACTGGGACTCGGGCTACACGTGCCACCAGCTGGGCTCTGGGGCCGTCGTCATCCAGTTGGCTCAGCCCTACATGCTGGCCTCACTCAGGTACGGCCTCGCCCATGGTCCATACACACGTATCGGTGCTGTGTTTATGAATCAGCTACATTCACTAGTCATTAAAGCTCTGTTCAGCAACATGTCTGAACTACATATACACAGTATAATGCACCACTGCGCTACACAGACAGATGCTCCTCATCTCTGATGATTAGGGGTCATTGATAGTTCCATTATATGCATGTGTTTAGTGTGTGGTGTCCACATGTACCTGTCTCATTGTATGGATGTGTTTTATGTGGACAGGCTGTTACTGTGGGACTGTGACAATCGGAGCTACAGCTACTATGTGGAGGTCTCCACCAACCAGCAGCAGTGGACCAGAGTGGTAGATAGAACCAAAATTGCCTGCAGGTGAATAGCCATCATATATTGTTGTTAAGATAGAATATATCTTAAATGTCATTATATTACGGCTGGTTACCTAGAGTACCTGAGCAAAGAACCTGGACTACTGAACAAGACGTATTACAAGCATGTTTAACTAGTGGTATTTGCATTTCCACCTTGCCCAACAAGTTAAATCCTTAATGTGTGTTTGTGTCTCCCTCAGGTCTTGGCAGACCCTGGTCTTTGACAAACATCCTGCCTCATTTATACGTATCGTAGGAACGTATAACACAGCGAATGAGGTTTGAAATACAATAGAATGCTAAGAGTGTACAGAGATTCCAGTAGTTACATAACAAAAATGTAACTTCCAATTTATGATGACGGTGGCCAAAGTATACTTCAACATCACGGACGGTCATGCATGGCATACATACAGTACATACATACTTTTTCTTTCCAGTGAATCTCTTTATTACACCAATATTATGGATGGAAAATCGTCAAGCAATTTAAAATACAAAAAGTCAAACTGCAGACAGGGACAAGCTAATGACCCGGTTACCACTGCGAGGCCAGCTCGAGGCGATGCGTATACTGTACTTTGGCCTTCATAAGTTGGAGTCCTCAAGATAAATGGAAAGTGCTTTCTTGTTTTAGTTAATATACTCAAAAATATTATATATGAAATATTCTTGTTATGTAATTCCATTGTTTCTCATAAACACTAGCTTGCTAACTAATTTGTTTATTATTGAATCATTTGTGCAGGTTTTCCACTGCGTCCATTTTGAGTGTCCTGCCCAGCTCGATGTAGAAGTAAACGAAGGCAGTCCAGGTTCTGACCAGCCTGACACAGACTCTAACTCCCAGAATGCACATCCTAATTTTTCTCCTAGACTGCTCTCTGCAAGGCCTTCCTCATCATCTTCCTCAAGCTCCCAGAACATCTGAAGAGATCTGATCTAAATGACGTTACACTCTGGTGGAACAGATTTAGTTTTGTATTTTATAAAGTGACATTCAAGTCGTGGCATCCTAATGGCCGTAGATCTTGGGTTTATTGCCGGACCGCCTGTATGAACAAATGCCGCTCACTGACTGACCGACTGACCTTGTTAAAAAGCTCATGCGCTTAATTCAAGAGAGTAGGTGGTGGAATGCACCATGTAGACAGTAGGTGGTGATAATGCACCACCGTGCAAAATCACCCACAGAAACATTGCACACTTTTCAAACCCATATTGCTATTGGATTGTGATGTTGGCTCATGCCCACAGTCAGCTGAACTAGGCTTGCCTAGTTTTTACTTGTTTAGAAACTATTGGAGCAGCCTGTAGCCATTCAGATGTTCATATCACTTCATCTAGCTCTACCACCATTGCCATTGTTGGAGCTACATTTCTAAATCAACTCTTAACTTCAACGTCATTGCACTTAGCCACCCCCACTGGTCCCTGATTGGTCCGCCGTCAGCAAACCATCATAGACTATAGACTGTCGGGCTATATAATTGGTGCCTGGCCATAGCGAAAACTTCATGCACTAAATCTGCTCCACCAGATGCAGAGTAAGTTATGGTGTAATGAAGTTTTACATTGCCAGGGTGTTTATATTTCACTGTTCACTATGTATTCATATTTGCAAAAATACCAGTGTGAGCTGCAAGGCCAAGTAATATTTTAATGATAATCATAATTTACTGTATATGAAATGGTTTTCAGAAGTCTGAATACAATTTGGATATGCCAAAGATTGACTTTGGGCTGGCAGTCTGAACAAGGCCTTTGTAAGTAATTGTAATTCTTAGAAGAATGTATAAGAAGACATAAACACACTTTATTACCAATCAACTGTTGCAGAAGCCCAATCAACACTTGAAGTTATGGAAATATAGACATGGTATAAATGTACATACAAGGCTAATTATTAAACAAGATTGGTGACTAGGACATTGTAATAGACATGCAATTTATTTTCATCGATTTCAGTAAAGGAGAAAAAAATCACATTAAGTAAAGCAAAGGAACCGCATTCATTTAAACCTCTGTCTCAGAATGTACAGACCCAAAACTAACTAAAATATGAAGAGTAAAATATATATGTATATCACTGTATTACTGTTTCTCTACTGCTCTGAAGGAAATAACCTGACAGCTGGTCAGAGGACATTGTCTTCTGATATTCTGTCTCCACCACGGTACTATATGCTGCTAACAATTATGTCTATGTTTATATTTATAATAAAGCAGACTCTTGTTTTTCCATTGCCTTAACGTTGACTTGTCACTTATGAAAGCAGTGTTGCTCAATTAAATAAAAAAATCTTTCAAACTAAAGCTTTCAAACAGCAAAAGCTTGTAGTTCACCAGCACTTCTGCCATTTCCTATTTTCTTTTAAATTAGTTAGCCTACTCTATGAAGTGCATTCAAATCTCAAAGCATACATTGGACATGCTTTAAGTAGCATATATGTAGTATGAACAGTTTCTGCTTTAAACTGCAAAAACCTAGCCTGGTTAAAATATAACCCCACCCCCAAATTTTGCAAGCTCTACTAGCATGCGTCTACGATGGCTAGTTGAGGAATGATTATAAAATTGCAAAATGAAACTGGAATTACGGACAATGTAGTTGGCCATCCATTCATTTTTGTTGCCTTGTGTATTTTAAAACATTAAAATTACAGGTTCCACCGAGATTTGAACTCGGATCGCTGGATTCAGGGTCCAGAGTGCTAACCATTACACCATGGAACCTCAACAAAAATAGTTATTTTATTGATTATACGCGATATATTACTGTTTGTACTCTACATAATAATAATAATATTTTTTTTAAATTCCTTTTAAAAACAAATAATTCTAAGATTTTCTTTGTTCGACCTGTTCGAAAAGGAAAGATTATGATATGTATTATGATCCCACTTTTTTATAAAACTGCTGGGAGAAACAGGCCTGGATTTTCATATAAGCATAGCATTCAAATGAATCACTTTGTAGAATTTAAGTTTCCTGGTCAAGGCAAACACAACGTTTCACAGCTCAAGGCCTGCTTGTGAGCTTTAGCTGTTGGGGCTCTTTCTCTGACATTCTGTTGAGACTGGCACAAACATCACATCTCCTGGTCCATGGCCAAGGAAGGCACATGGCTTTTGGGTCTGATGACCTTTGACAATTACCGTGGCTATGCTGTCACTTCTACCTATTTCAGTCACCTCAGAAATTTATTTTCTGTGGACAGGATTGCAGGTTTCTTGAAAATATGCATTTTGTTTAAACATTTTTATATATATATTTCCAATGGACATCCAATGTTGGTGTCCTTTTCTGTGTGTTTGACCACCTGTGGCAGACATTGTTTTTAAGGTATCGCTAGCTCACTGCTACCTTGTCATAGATGTAGATGTGTTTCAAAAAACTAAACTGAAAAAAGGTTGTAGCTTGCTATATGCCATTTAAATGTCACACGAGCCAGTACATAACTATCACAGCACATTACTATCAGTCCGTTTCAGCGGTAAATCAGAATTCCAGTTAGAAATTATCTTGACAAAATACTTACATATTTTAAAGTAAATGCTTTGGGTTCGACAAAGAAAGATAGTCAACAAAGAGCAGATAGAAAATGTAAGAAAGACAAGGAAAATTGTGTGTGAATGAAAATAACTACAATGTTCTTTCAACAATGTGCCTTGGATAATGCTCCACAGTCCACACACTTATAAATGAGCCAAATAAATCAAAATGACTGAGAGTTAAGGAATCACACATGCACAAAGAAAGAGAGAGAGCGAGCATGAGATAATAGGACGCATGTGCAGTGAACCAGCGGACATGGGGATGTAGGGTGAAGGAGGTTTCAGCCACCTCATGTACAAAATGTGATTTTATCCACCAGTGGATCTGTTCAAACCTCAGAACCTCCCTAATTCATTCTTTATGGCCAGCCATCGTGTGTTTGGCCAGCGTCCGGCTGTGTTAAGAAATGCTTGTCAGCAGCTGAGAGCACTCTGGTACAGCATGTTCCCTCTTAACCTACACACAAACGCAGCTATACAGAGGATGGAACACTAGTACAAAACTCATTTATACAGTACTGTAAAATATACTGTACTGTATGTGTAAGATGTGTGCTCTTCTAGTTTGATTGTCATAATCATAGATTATTAGCTTTACTATGAAATTCTTAGTCCCAATAAATAAATACTAGGAAAACAAACTCGGTATACATTCTCAGTAAGCCGAAATAAAAAGGAAAATACAGAATATGACATAACAATATATCCATTTGACAGAATTAAGGTATAACAATGAGTAGTGCAAATGCTTGTTAAAGTGTCGGCAGTCATGGGAACAGATCATATTCAGAGAATATCTCCTCACGGTCCTGTAGCTGTACATTCTGTGCGCTGAAAAAAATAATATGGTGTTTCTAGGCAGCCCTGGCTCTGTAAATGGGAACACAAACAAAGTGGTGCGGACACCACCCAAATATATCCAAGCCATGGCAATGTGTGTCCTATTTGAAGAGCAGAGCTTTTGAGGCATTGAAAGGAGAGGTGCTGTTGTTTCCCCAGCATCGCTGACTCCACCTTTACGGTGTGTGCGCGGTCAGCAGCTTACTAGCAGGTCCTAGGGAGACCTTTCCACCGCAGATCTTCTCCATGTGGAAGGGGGTGTCGCTTACATCCCACTGCTTCCTGTAGTGGGATGTAAGCCACGCCCAGTTCTTGTATCTGGCAGACGCTGGGCAGGAGGTTGTTCTCCTGACGCCAGCATGACATGGTTCTCACCTCTTGTCCATAGGCCGAGATGGTCTACACATGGGGTCATTTGACAATGGTGTTGGATGGGTGTAGGGTCCAGCTGCACAGTGTGGGGTTGATGTGCAGGGCCTGAGCTTTAAGGCAGACCTACAGACAATAAGCAGCATCTGCATGTATGTGCTCCTCTGGTCCAGGTAGGAGAGAAATGCTATTGCATTGTCCGTGGACCTGTTTGGCCTGTTGGCCAACTAGTGGGGTTATTGGATTGGGGAGGGAGGGAGCTATGTGAGATCTGACAACCGCTCCAAAGCACTAATCAGCCGTAGAAGTGTGACTGGGGGGTGGGGAAGGGGGGAGGTAATGGTTAAGGAAGCGCACATTGGGATAATGTCTGAGTCATTGTTGTCAAATGTGAGAACAGTGGCCACTGTAGGTTTTGTTGAATAGGAATAATGAAGGTTCCCTATTGTACAATTTTAACAAAGCAATTTGTTACCCAAAGGGGCTTATAAATCTGTTTTAACATTTAGCCAAAATTCAGGTGTGACACAGTGGCTGAATTGTATCTAATTAGCTACCAGTGAAAAGGGAAAAAGCCCATAAAGATAAGATTTTACAACTTTGACTGAAAACTGAAATGAAATGTTCAGCTAAAAGAGAATTTCTCCAAAATTAAGTTTTATGGGTTTTATGGATATTTGTTTAGTATTCAGGCAACAGAGCATTTTTGGACATCACTTACAAAATATTGTGCCTTTATAAATTTATATAGAATAAAAAAAAAATAAAAAAAAATTACTTAACAATTTTTACTATAATTACGAAGTCCTAACCGAAAAGCTGCCTTTCTTTTCTCCATCGCAGGCAGGTTTTGACTAGTTTTACCTGTCAACATTTTTGTGAAACAATACATTACATGAAGGAACAAATAGTGTGCCTGTTTGTATTTCTCAGTAATCTGGGCTAAAGTGGCTCATATTGGCTTTACATGAAACTGTACCCAAAAATCAATCCCATAGTGGCAATCTTAACGGGAAGGTGCTACAGTATCAGATGCTATTGATCCACATCCAGGTAATATATTTATAAATGGAGGCTGTTTTGACATTGCAGTGCTGAGGTTGTTATACTGTTTTTCCCCATTTACAGTTTTGATCACTACACAGTAGTTCAACTCCTGAACCTAAGATGTAATACTATCGTATATATAGCCTACTACAGTATGTAGCCTACATACACACACACAATATGTTCAATGCATGTTTTTCAGCCTTTTGATATTACCTTGTTTCTATAAAGTTCCTCAAATGCAAAAATGTTAATGGTACAAGTGAAAACATAGCTTTACATGTTTTTGTTACTGCTGGTCTATGACATTGTAGACTCATGAATGTAATTCAACATTCTCTCATAGCAAAAATACTTGTTTGAAAAGACACACAATCTAACAAGGGAACAGAGGACTTTGTCTGCGTCTGCTATTCAGTATAGCCAAGGCCAGCGCACTGCAGCTGGCAGAACATTGTGTGGTCACCACACTTGGCTGGCCAGCCTAATTATAATCAATGTCCCGATGGTGGCTTTACTGCTGCTGTGATATCTCCCTGTGAACACGACTTTGCACCACATGCTGATTGGACGCCAAAACCTGACAGATGCCTGCAGAGGGAGCGGGCAGGTAATTAACCGAAGGCAGTGCAATCAGTGTGATCTCATATGGCCCCAGCTGTGTGTGTGGGGGAGTGCATGATTGGGTGTTTAGAGTAGCTCTCAGCCATGATGCTGTGGTTGTGTATGGTGTCTGCTTTAGTGAAGGTGGGTGATGATCAGTGTTGTGCATGATGCATGTTAGTGTGTGGGTGCAGAGGCTTAATGAGCCCCCTCCCCCCTCCCAATCGCTTCTAAAAGGCCTGATAAATCTTTCCAGTGTAACATTTAAGAGCTGGTCTGCTGGAGAATCGCTTAGTGTCCATATTCAGAGTACTTTACAACCCGTTTCCACTGCACCGCCTACAGGGGAATGTATGCCTTTTACAGCTGCATGATGTCTATATCCGCCTTTTATAGAGAGGACAGATTCCAGTTGAGGGACATTTACTGGGGCTCTGCTCAGTGATGTCCTATTCCTCAGCCGTGACTGAATGCACACAGAGCAAATCATATCATTAATATTAATAGTATGGACCGTAATGGCATCTGCAACAAGGTCTCAGAGTCACGTTTATATATCAGTATGACACAACACGTAATGAAAGATCAATTAGAAAGAATAGCTAACTTTTTCTCAGCTGGAGTTTAAGTTGGACAGGAAACATTAATGTAAATGTGGACCGGATTTACATGTCGTTTTCTCATCTAAATCCACTGTAAGACATTTACTTACAGCGAGGTAATGTTGCACAACAAAGCCATTACCTTGAAGTGAAAAATAGCAAGGAGAATCAATTATTTTAGTAATGGAGCATCAAGCAACAGATAAATCATTTATTTCAAGGTTAGCCAAATGCTCTATTATGCAGAAAAAGCAATTAAATCAAGTGTCACAGGCAGGAAAGCATAACATTGTGGCGGAGATGAGAGAGCCCTTCTATCAACTGAACAACAGTTAACTATGATTGTCATTATGCACCAGTACCTCTCACTATACCGGATGAGAACAATTTATAACAGCTAGAAGCAATTTACATTGCACCCATGCACTTCATAAAGAAATATTGCATAGCTTATGTCTGTTTTGCCCTTAATACTAAAACTGTGCTTTGTTTCCGGAAATAATATCCTGCCCTTCTCTACAAAGCACATAAAACAGAAAAGCCCTGTTTTATTCCTCTTTGCTGTGTTCTTCATTGAGTCCATCTGAACTAACTATAGAACTACAGAACAAGCTCCAGGTTGACAGAATGCCTCCAGGGACGTGCCAGTGGCTTGAGAAGGTTGTCACGCACATCGCCGAAAAGACCTATTGGTATCAAATAACTGCAATCTTGGTTAAACCCTTCTGTCTACTCTAAACACCTAACCGCCATCTTTAAACACTTTACAGTTAGTTACAGAGAAAATAATCATGCAGCAATGACTTTCTCTTTTTTGCAATGTCTTGGTAGTCACTTTAAGTGGTACATAAAATCGCAAGAAATGCCTGTGCTTCTGTGAAAACTACCACGCTTAAATACGAAGCCTCTGTATCCAACGCATGAAGCCACTGGAAATCTGGTCCTGGGGTCACAGCTGAGAGCCCATTTGTTTTAAATGGGACCCGGTGAAAGCCCTCTTGATGCGCTTGTAGGACAGGCACTGTGTTGAGGTGAGGCTGAGGTTTATCGGGTCTCTGTCGTATTCTGCTGCTTCTGAACTCAGAGTCCCAAATAAAGATGGGCCCAAGGAATCAGTGAACTGACCAGGACATCTTCAGCTTCCTCAGATTCGTATATGGAAGGTGCTGGAACCAGGAGAAACAACATGCATTATGTAGTTGACTCTTACTTTTTGTTTCTGACATTAATTCATAAATAATTCAATTAATATATAACACATGCATAATAGCCAGGTAGGAGCTTTCTTATACAGTAAGAGTCATGAGGTATGCTATGAGGTTTCAATGCGTACATATATACACCAACAACTAGGTGTCCTTTCTGTTATGAGGCCATTCTGGGACTAAGTGACACAGAAGAATCCTCTAATATTCCACTCGCCTCAAGTGCACTGACCAGCAAACTATTATCAGTGTCACATTACAGCCCTGCTAACAGGGTCGGTGCTGGGAAATTGCTGTTCTCATGGGGCTATTTTATAAAGTGCTGTGTCGGGAGGTCATTGTTGCCACACCAGGAAGGTGAAGCCATATCCACATCCTAATTATGCCTACTGTATATTAAATAATGTCCCAGTGCTAATGCTATATCGCTACAAATCGATAAAATTAGATTCAGATTCAGATTTCTGAATAGCTGAATTACACTTTATGATTTGGACATACAGAGGTAATCAATTGCCACTCAATTATATGGTATCATATGGTATGGTAGGTATATGGTTTTGTAGTATTATGTTTATAGATGTACATAGTGGTATGCACAGTATTTTCTATCTTTATATAATATAACGTCCATTCTCAATGCGTTACCCTCCCAATACAGCAATGCACTCTTATGCATTATGCATGTTGGGTAAGCATTTTATGGGGCTGCTATACGTACACCAACTTTAATATGCAAATTCTATTCACCATTTTAACAGTGCAGCTAATGTTCATAGCAGTGACTAGTTCACATCTAAATTATTCATCACATCACTTCTTCTTGTCTTCTCTCATTTAATTCTACCTTGATAAAAGACTACCTTATCAGAGCTTGACACATATTACGGTACTTGGTTACAAAGACACCTCATCAATGTATAAAAGCTAAGGGAGTCACATTGGAACCAAGCTCCCATGGGCTGAGTATGATGGACAGATTTATTGTGGAAATCACTGGCTGGCCAACTCAACCCTTCAGAAATAGGGAGCATTTGTTCCGGTGAGGTTTTTTTCTGCATGGTTTGGGGTATGTAATGAAAACCACTTTCAATCCAGTGATGGATTGTCTAGCAGTAAAACGGTAGAGATCAAGCTTGCGCTATTGGTTTTGTGGGTTTTATCTCATGTCTTTGGGTTGCAGTGTTGTGCAGGGCAGCATAACAACGACCTCCAGTTATTTCGTCTTCCTGGAACTTCTCTGTGAAATTAAACTAAAGTGTAGAGCAGTAATAAAGCCTTGCCAGACATTCACACCTGATAGCTGCCCACTATAACCACTATGTCTAGTTTGTACATCAGAAACTTCCCAGTAACTCTACAGTGCACAGTGACATTGTTTAGGCTATTCATAATTTCCTGTCCTTATGATAAGCATTGAATTCATTCTTTGGTTGCTCAGAAGTTCAACAGTGATCCTGAACATCTGGATGAGATACAATAGAAGGACGTTTTGATGTTAATAGTTACAATAATACTGATTCTGTATTTAATTGTGTGCAAATATCAATACCTCAAAAAATCGGGCGCCTTGGAGATCATGTTCTCAAAGTCAGCAAAGGAGAGCTTGCTGTCTCCATCCAGGTCAGCTTCTTCGATGGCCTTGTCACACACAAGGGTGACCTCCTCTGGGGTCAGCTCCCCTTTAGTGAGCTTGTTCATAGTTTTCTCCAGGTCATCCTTACAAATGAAGTTGTCCCTGTTGTAGTCTGGACCGGACAAGAGTAGAAACGATTGAGCATAGTTACTTAGTACATTTGATTATTATAGTTCAGTCAGGACAACCATAGTCAAAAATAATATTAATTCACATTTGCGAAATAGCTGTTCTGGGAGCTCCCTGTATCTGATCATTGAGATCAGCTGTGGATCTGCCTGATCTAACGCTATGCTCAATATGTCTCACTTTTTGAGTTCTTACTTATCAATTCTAACGTCTCTATTGACTGTAAATATTGGCAAAGAATGGAATAAAAATAATAATAAAAATCTTTCAGTTCTTACACTAATTTAAAGGTGCTCTATGTATAAAATTACCATATTATCCCAACCATTAGGGGTCGGCATTTCACCATAATATTGTGGCGTCATTAGTTCACCCTCAGTTATTTCCAATTTCTAAGTCAATTCGCTTATGTATCCACACATAGTCTAATTGTAGGGCCAATGCAGATAGACGAAACACACGAAGAATCTCTGGCATACATATTCATATAATTCTTAAAATTAATGCGTGGAAGGTGGTTTTCAGAGATCGTTGTGAATATGACCACGGGTGAGTGAGAGAGTGATATAGGTATAACGGTGGACGAAGAATAGTCAACCAATGATGTACAGTAGGGATGTATGTAGGCATATGACATGATTCTACTATTAATAAACTAAACTTGTCATCGTAAGCGGTTTTTTTTTTCTTCCGGAATGCAGCCCGCCATTTTACTTCCTCGTTGACACTGGCAATATGCAACAAGCCTCCCGCGAGCAATACAAGTGACCTCAGCGACAGCTCGTCTGAGATTGGCCGATTTGTGCAGCTGAGTGAGCCGACAGTGTGGGCTGATTACGGTCTCCCTTCATTTTATAAATGTTGAAAATGCTGACCTGGCGTCTCGGTAGTCCTACTGCCCTACCCAGTAGGCTACTGCCGCATGCAAGTTGATTACAGTCTCCCTCACTTGGTGTTGACGATGGTCTAAACGTGTTCTCTTTTTTTCTACTTTTAGACAATTAGCTGCCTTGGAGTGCTCATTTCTTCTAATTTTCCCACACCTCCCGTTTCTCACCTTCTAATTTTATTTGGAGAATAAACTTAAACATAAAAGTGCTAAATAAATATTAATCGGTTGCACTTCTGTAGTTATTTGTTGTTATAAACCTCTCTGTAATGTGCATTTTTGAGATATTGGCGAGATTTCAGCAAACCTCCCCCTCTTTTGGTTGTGGATCGGTCCAGTAAAATTGTTATATTGTATTCAGGCCAAGCAAGAACTGCAGATTAGCTTTTATTTTTCTTAAGTTTTTGCACGGTGCACGTTTGTAGCATTGACCGGCAGTTTGGGAAATCCCCAGATTCTCCCAGCCAGTCCGACCCTGTTTGCAGACCTAGTTTATAGTTTAATCTGGTATTGTTATAAATATTTGGTGTAAACTCGCAAAATACAATAAAAAACACTCCCCACAAGAGAAGTACATAGAGGAATTTGACATATCATCAATACTGATATTTCTTATACCTCTTGATCATTTTTATTGTTTTTTGTAATGATTTAAACTAAACATATTAAAAGTACCACCTTTAATTAAACATTACTATTTGAGACCCTCAATAGTCAATGATTTTAAATTAAAAAAAATTGCTTATTGCAAAATCATTAAAGTTAACTCAATGAGTGCACTTGTATGACACCCTCACTCCCCAGAACCGCACGTCTGACTGGCGGATAATTTTCACGGCAGTGACTATATTGGGGGGTTAGACAAAGGTTTGAGCTTTCAGTGGATGCCGTATTGCGGACATGTTATCGCTATCTGATATTTTCTATTTGCTATTCACGACTTGGCCAAATATATTTGAATTAAAAGGGAATTCATTTGCAATTAAATTACCTGTTTAAATAAAGTCCCATATGGATACTTTATTACTTTATTAACAGGTGGTCTTTGCTAGAAGGGCTATAACCTCACCGTATATCTTGAAGGCGTATAATGTCTTGAGCTCTCGTGGAGAAGTCTCACACAGCGCAGAGAACATATCAACAAAATCGTTGAAACTCAGGTTCCCTTGGGCATCCTCAGAAAATGTCTCCACGATACGATGTCTAAAAGGATTCTCCTATAACAATAAGACAAACAAGACAATAAAATCATGCAGAATATAACTATATATCCCTGAGACTTCACCTGTTTTTATGACAACTAAACAAGGTCATTATTAACCTATACATATAACAAAACATATACATAAAACAAATAGCCGTAAGGTGTTCCTAGCATTACACTCTGACACATGCAGTTTATGGAGGAAGAAATTACAAGCAGATGTTAGAGGGATAACATAGATTTAGATGTGACGGGCACTCCGGATAGCATGGGCTGTAGCGGGCCTCCTAGTCCCATTAGT